>CAIGRT010146196.1:0-10975 GCA_903798405.1 Fraxinus platypoda | reverse complement strand
CCACGTCAGCATTTTCCATGAAATCCTTGAAAATATTTTCCCACCTCCAGCCGGCTGCTCAAATTTATTTATTTATTTTTTTTTATTTTTTTTTTTTGGCAATGGAAACAAATTTCATAACCAATTGTAAAAAAAAAAAATCACTTTCATGGACAATTTTCATATAAAACAAAGTCAAACGAACACTAAACTTTGATGAAAAAAATGATTTTTTAGGAAACAATTATTATTATTATTATTATTTTTTTTTTTTTGGTAATGGAAACAAATTTTATAACCAAATGTGGAAACAATTATCACTTTAATGGACAATTTTCATGTAAAACAAAGCCAAACGAATACAAAATTTTAAAATTTTTCGGGTGGAAAATTATACCAATCAAACACACTGAATTAACAATTCCCTGCAAAACAATTTTTAGGCAATTATTTTCCCTGAAAATCGTTTTCTTTCCACCCATTTTCCACCCTTGCAATCAAACGGACCATTATTGCAAAATTCACGACCATTCCCTTGACAATTGTTTTAAGGCCGGAAATGCTACCCCACCTCTTTGCTCCTACTGCAACATGTCTGGTCATTCAATTGACAAATGTTATAAACTACATGGCTATCCACCTGGTCATAAACTCCATGGAAAGCCAAGGTGATGTTATTGCTTCATCCCAGCCATGTTCCAATGAAGACATTGATGATGAACTTATTAAGCCCATGGCTCTTACCAAAAGCCAATATAATCAACTACTTGCATTGCTGAATTCTAAAGACTCCAGTTCAGCCATGGCCACCATCTCGGCTGCTCAACCTTTCCCCTCTTCTCATGCTGTCCAGGACTTCAAAATTTCTGGTATGGTTACCTGTTTATCCACTAACACACAAACACACACATGTTTCATCACAAACTTCTCCTTGGATTATTGATACCGAAGCAACAGATCACATGATCTGTTGTCCCTCCCTTTATACATTGATCACTACCACTACTTCTTCTTTGGTTAAATTGCCTAATGGTGCAGATGTTCCTATTACTCGCATCGGTATTGTACGTTACTCACCAACTCTAGTGCTTCAAGATATACTTTGTGTTCCCTCATTCAATTTCAATTTAATTTCTGCCACAAAGCTTGCTATTAATTTGATCTGTTGTCTTATTTTCTTCTCTCATTCATGCTTTGTACAGGACTTAACTTCATGGACAACGATTTGGATTGGTGAAGTGAAAGGCGGCCTATATCATTTGCTGAAATTTAGTGTGTCACCCTCAGCATTGGTTAATGTTTTTCCAACTTTCCTCCATAAAGAACAGCCTCTTAATGCTTCAGTCACTCACAAGGATTCTGTTTCAAATTTATAGCATTGTAGGCTTGGACACATTTCATTTTCTAGACTTCTTTTAATCAATGATCCCCTTGTAAGACAGACCATGAATTCTACTAATCAATCACCTTGTTGTGTTTGCCCTTTGGGCCAAGCAACATCATCTTTCTTTTCCAATTTCCACAACTCAATCTCTTCATGCTTTTGATATTGTTCACTGTGACATTTCGGGTCCTCACTCCACTGTTGCAGTTGATGGCTCTCATTTTTTTTTCTAACTCTTGTTGATGATTTCTCAAGGACCACATGGGTCTACATGCTCAAAACCAAATCTGAAGTACGATGATGTATTGAAAATTTTTATTCCTTAATTGAACACAATTTAACAAAAGAATCAAAATGCTTCGAAGTGATAATGGCAAAGAATTTTCCATGACAGATTTCTTCACATTTAAGGGTATTATACATCAAACAAGTTGTGTCAAAACACCCCAACAAAATGGGATAGTTGAGCGTAAACATCAACACATCATGAGCGTAGCTCGAGCATTAAAATTTCAATCTCATGTTCCTATTCAATATTGGAGCGATTGTATTCTATCCCCAGTTTACATCATAAACAGGACCCCCACACCCTTACTTCACAATAAAGTCCCCTTTGAAATCATTTTTGATAAACCTCCCACTTATCATCGCATGAGAGTTTTTGGTTGTCTTAGTTTTGCTTCCACTCTATCTAATGGACTCAAAAAGTTTGATCCGAGAGGTAGGAGATGTGTATTCCTAGGTTACCCATTTGGAGTAAAAGGTTATAGGATACTGGACATACAAACCCACAAAATTTCTATTCTCGGGATGTTGTGTTTTATGAAGGAGTTTTTCCATTCCAAACAAAGTCTTCAGAAACTACTACATTTTTTTCCATCCCACATTTATCTCACCACACCTACTCCTTTCAATTTTCAAACTCAGAACTTCATTTCAACTAATCATACCTCCCCTACCAGCAATACTATTCCATCTTTAATCTCTGTCCCCACCAACTCCTAACCCTTCCCCACCAGTTTTTTCCCCATCTATACTACCATCTTCTCCCTCTACCACCCTTTCTTCATCCCCACCCCTTCCTCGCAAGTCAACCAGGACTAGAACTGTACCCAAATTTTTGCAGGATTTCCACTGTTAACAGGCAACTCTCATTTCTTCCAACCAGTTGTTGCCCACGAAGCTTAGACCTCTACCAGGTAAGTCTTTTCTTCTTTCTAATTCTTTATGTTATCATGCTTTTTCACCCACTTATCACACATTTTCCGCCTCTATATCTACCCATTTTGAACCTAAAACCTATAGACAAGCCCTTAGCCACCCAAGATGGTGTCAGACCATGGACACTGAATTAGCTGCTTTAGAAGCCAACAATATTTGGATTCTTACAGATTTGCCTGCTGGCAAAGTTCCAATTGATTGTAAATACGTTTATAAAATCAAGTATCATTTTGATGGTTCAGTTGAGAGATTTAAGGCCCGTTTAGTAGCCAAGGGCTACACACAGCTTGAAAGAGTCAATTTTCATGAGACATTCTCACATGTTGCCAAGTTGGTAACCGTGCGAACTCTTCTTGCCATTGCTTCAATTGAGGGCTGGCATTTACATCAATTTGATGTAAATAATTCATTTTTACATGGAGATTTAAATGAGGACATTTACATGAAGAAGCCTCCCGGTTGTACCAAAGGGAAACCTAATCAAGTTTGTAAATTACTCAAAAGTTTATATGGCCTCAAACGAGCTTCCAGGCAATGGTATTCTAAGTTTTCCACATCTTTAATTGAATCTGGTTTTCTCAATCTAAGGCTGATTATAGCTTGTTCACCAAAGAGGCTAATGGTTCTTTCTTAACTTTACTTGTGTATGTTGATGACATACTTGTGGCTAGTGATAATCTTGACTATGTGAATACCTTGAAGGATTTTCTTGATAGCAAGTTCAGAATAAAGGATCTTGGTTCAATGAGGTATTTTCTTGGAATTTAAATTGCTAGATCCTCCAACGGCATTCATTTATGCCAAAGAAAATACCTCTTGGACATTCTAGCCGATTCTGGTACTTTGGGCAGCAAGCCGACTAAAGTCCCCATGGAGCAAAATCTCAAGTTAACTCAATCTTCAGGCCACCCATTATCAAACCCGAGTGTATACATGAGATTAATTGGTCGTCTTCTCTATCTCACAATCACTCGACCCGACATTTGTTACAATGTGAAAACTTTGAGTCAATTTATGGCTCATCCTACTAATTTTTACTTGTTGGCAGCTCGGAAAATTTTGAAGTACCTTAAGGCTGCACCTGGACAGGGTTTACTTCTATCAAGTTCATCATCTCTTCAATTCCATGCATATTGCGACTCCGATTGGGCCTCTTGTCCTGACATCAGATGTTCGATAACAGGTTATTGCATATTCCTTGGCTCTTCTTTGATTTCTTGGAAATCAAAGAAGCAATCTATTGTATCTCGATCCTCAGCCAAAGATGAGTATCGTTCGATGGCAGCAAAATGCTCGGAACTCACACGGCTACTCTACATCCTCTCTGCTCTTCATATATCTCATCCTCAAGCTATTTTTTTACATTGTGACAACAAAGCTACCATCCACATTGCTGCCAATCCCCTTTTTCACGAGAGGACAAAACATATAGAACTCGATTGCCACTTGATACGCTACAAGATTCAAGAGGGTAGCATTCAAACCTATCATGTCTCAAGTACTCATCAATTGGCTGATATATTCACTAAGACTCTATCTTCCATTGTTCTTCATCATCACTTATCCAAGATGGGAGTTCTTAACTTGCACTCTCCATCTTGGGAGTATTGGAGAATATCATGCAATCCTAGTTTTGAGCAAAGGGAATGAGCCAACTAATGCTAGAAGTTAGTTTGTTATTTTATTTGTTTTATGCTGAGATGTACATAAGGGCAATATTGTATTTTCCTTCTATAGGTTGTTAGACTATTCTTTTGTAATTGTATATATATGGGTTGATGTACAGATGACATTAAGAACGGGAAGTAAGATTTTCTCTTCTCATCATTTTTCTTTCCTTCTTCTGGGTTTCCTGCTCTGTTATTTTCTGGGTTTTTTCTGCTTTTCATTTCATTTTGTTACAGAGGCCTAGGCATGGTTGTCAGGGATCTTTGATTTTGCTGTAGTTTTATGCTAACTGACTAATGATAAGTTGCATTACAACTTTACAAGTAAAAAGTTCCATTAATCATTGAACTTTGAATGTTGTCATGTTATGGTCATTGTATTTTGATTCTAATGAGACATCATTTTATCACTCCATTTTTTTTTTGTATTATTTGTACTCTTTTTTCTTCATTTGGTATTTTTATCTAATTAATTTTTTGTCAAACTAGATTTTTAACGAGATAGCTATTGAACAAATAGTCATCAAATGAGAGTGTTGTATGATTATAGTATAATTATTATTATTTTAGTTTTATCAGAATACTTAGATAATTCATATATACTCTAAAAGAATGTATTCAATTCAAATTGTAATTCTCATTTTGAACTCTATAAATATATATCCATAATTACGATAAAATTACACACTTAAAGTTTTACTCTTTCTATTTCTATCTTGTTTCTTGAAAAGTCCATTTTCCTTTGTGTACATTCTTTGGCAATTCTCTCTCTAGACATACAATTACATGCCGTTGTACATCATATGTAATGGTTATCCAATGTAAACACATACATACCTTTACTTAGGATGAGCAATAAATGTATAGCAAAAACAAAATGAGCTCGCCTTTTATAAATCTTTCCCGTTATAGAGAGTAATGAGTTATTTTTTTACAAAAATCACGTCACTTACACACTACGAAACTTAGGACATAAACATGGATCTCAATGCTTGCAAGTAAAAGGATAACATCACTTCTACATACATTTTTTTAAACCCATTGTTTTTGCATTCATGATAAGCACACTTATTAGTAATTGTGTTTAGTACTTAATATTAAACATAAGAAGGATGCTACACGTACAGGACCACTACGGCGTCTCCTCCCCCCTTTCCCTATCACAGGGGGACATATGTCCCCGGCACGTGCAAAGCCGATGTGACCTTGTACATGCAGTATCATTCTTAAACGTAGTCAATGAAAAATCTTCTTGTGTATATCATTCGTTTGATCACATTTGAAGACGTGATCATAAATAGTTTGTCTTCTTAATTTACGATATATTAAAATAGAAACGGTCTAGATTGACAATACAAACCATCTTAAAACCAATTTGTATTGTGTGGTCACTTTTGGATTATAATTTAAAAATACAAAAAGGTCCAAATGTGCACTAAACAAGATATAATTTCCACAATAGTATTGACAAAATCCACGAATCTGGAAAATAAAATAATTTAATACATTGTGCACCTATTCGTTTTCTATTTTTCTTCTACAACTAATATAAAATGATATTCCTCCTCCCTAAACTAGAATATCACAAGATGCTTCAGCTGACCAACTTATTATATTTGGTACCTCTTTGATCCTTTTTGAAAAATATTATACTTCCTTTATTTTTACGGTTCATGTGTTAAATAATCGTCTAAAATTAATCGGCAGTGATTAATAAGGTCGTTTTATTCAGATATTTGTCGATAAGAGTAAAACATTATGAGATCCATTAAAAACCACCCCGTACAATAATTAAAAACTTACAATTTTATCGATAGAATTCGAACTCTAATATCGAGAACTTAGGAATTTAAAAAGTTACAAGTTATCAATACGACCTAGACTTTAATTAAAAAAAAATCTTGTTCATTTATTTATTCACTCTATTATAGGCGTTATATCACGTGAGGAATTGAATAAACTAGATCTATCTTGATTGGTTGCCAATTCTCCAATGAAGAGGTAGGTTAGATCATTATCACTTCAAATGTTATTAATTTAATTAATGTAAAGACAAAGCATGGAGGCAATATTATAACATTATAACACATGCTTTCACGTGTTTTGTGGTTCATTCTAGCAAATTAATAGAAATATTTTGTTCAAGATTCAAATTATTTCAATACAGTTGAATGGGCGTGTTCTGTTGGATTTTTTTTTATCCAAATTCATCTAAGGTTTATATGGTTTGGTATATTGGATCCCGAAAACGTCTAAATGGGGTAAATGGAAGAAAAGGGGATTAATGGCGCTAGCCTACCGCCAATGCACACTCGAGCGGCAAGATGAAATTGTTAGCACCGAGCTACCACCAGCATGTCGGTGCTTGAGCGGCACATTGATGTGGGCGCGATCCTGTTGCTCGAGTGCTACCCCATTCTTCGATTTTCTTGTTTTGTTTATCCCACACGATTTTTGACCTAATTTCCATCTTTATGGTTATTATTAGTACCCTTATATATAGTTTGCTTCTCTTCACAGGATTTTACCTCATTATTACTGATATTAGAATTGTTATGAGATAAACAATATTGTTGTAATTTTTTCTCCATTATAGTTGAATAAAATCTCCAATTTCTCTATCAAATTAACTTCTTATTTCTTGTGTTCTTGTTTTTACGATCAATACTTCATGTCGTGTCGTATACCTCGTCCCCAACAACTGGTATCGGAGCTTTCGTTTGATTTGTTCGAGCTTTCTTGTTCTTTATGGCAACCATGAAATATAATATTTCATTTTTGGATCGCAACAATAGATTCTCGTTTGTGGTAGGTGAATATGTGAGTAGTACTCACTCAGATGGATTTGGATGACGCTTTGTTGAGACTTGACAAGATGCCCACAACTTAGACGACGGATAAGAAACAACATAAAGATCGAAAGGCACTTTAACAAATTCATCTTCGTCCTTAGAATAATATTTTTCATAACGTTTTGAAGGAGAAAACTGTAGATGCATTATAGTTGAAGTTAGAGTAATTGTACATGATTAAGAGTCTATCTAGAAAATTGCATCAGAATTAGCGTTTGTATTCTCATCGCATGACAGAATGCGGATCTTTGAAAGATCACCTAATTATTTTTAAAGAAATCGTCATTGATTTGGAGACCTTAGAGGTAAAATATAATGAAAAATATTTGGCCTTAATTCTTTTGTGTTCATTGTCTGGTTTGTTTACATCGTTCAGAGGTACGATTTTATACAGTCGTGATACTCTTATTATTGA
Organism: Fraxinus platypoda; assembly: GCA_903798405.1. NCBI lineage: Eukaryota > Viridiplantae > Streptophyta > Magnoliopsida > Lamiales > Oleaceae > Fraxinus > Fraxinus platypoda. The sequence continues at coordinate 3,457 of CAIGRT010146196.1, read as the reverse complement.
AGATATGTATGATACTTTGTTTTCAAAGAAGAAAATGAAGCAATTGGGTGGATCTGAGGCTAAAAATGGAGAAGGTTTTGTTGTTCAAGGAGATTATGGAAGGGGCATGTTGAAATCTAATTTCAGTAATCAAGTTTGTTTTTATTGCAAGAAAAAATGACAGATCAAGAGGAATTGCAACAAGTTGCAAAATAAAGATAAGTTGCCTGCAAATCTGAAGGGAAGGTAATCACATACTTCAGGCGAAACCGATGCCACAGATGACTATTTGAGTGATGGGGATCTTTTGGCTATTTCTGACAATGAATCTAAATCTGACGAGAATTGGATTCTGGATTCAACTTGTACTTTTCATATGTGTCCCAATCGAAATTTGTTTACAAAATATGAAATAGTTTTGAAGGTGTCGTGGTCATGAGAAAAAATGTACCTTGTCAAATAACTGGATTGGTAGAGTTAGACTTAAACTGTTGGATGAGACATTTAAAACACTTGATCACGTTCAACATGTTTTAGATTTGAAGAAATATCTCATCTTGTTGGCTAATCTTGATTCAAAAGGGTACAAGTTCATTGGTATTGGTGGAGGTGGAGTTTTGAAGGTTTGCAAAGGTGTCCGTGTTATATTGGAGGGATGGAAAAAGTTCTAATTATATGTCTTGCAGAGTTGTGCAGAATTCGTAAAGAATAGTCAGCAAATGTTTAGTGCTGTGGTGGATATTCAGTTGGTACAAAACTGTTGGGATTTGGTTCGGGGTCCATGTTGAAAAATACAACTCAATCGAGTTCAGATGATATGGATAATGCCGCTTTGCAGCCATCACCCGCAGTGCCATCGTATTAATTGCTAACAGACCATTGGAGAAATGTACTGGAAGCTGATTTTGTTGCTTATGCTTTAAGTGTATTTGAAGGTGTTCAGTCTAGCAAGAGACCTTCTGCAAAAGCATTTAGTGTTGATTTTGTTTCAGGGTGTATGTCGGTCCCATTTGGTAAATTTTAAATCATTTTTTTATTTTTGGGAACCCAAGGTAACTCTGGAAGCAATGTTTTGATTCATTTATCCTAATTGGATATTGTGGAAGAGGTAGAGAATTTTTGGTTCGTTGGAAAAGTTAGTTTGGTTCTTATTGAAGAGTTCAATTCATTCCTTGCAGTCAAGTTTTTTCTCTAGATGGAGAAATTTTGAAGTTCCATTCATTGCAGAGGAATTTGTGTCAAGGTGAAGATTATTAGGTTTGTGACCCAATTCATCTAGGATTTACGTGACTTGGTATATTAGGCTTTAAAAATGTCTAAATAGGGTCCATGGAGGAAAAATAGATTGACGGCGCTAGCTTGCCACTAACTGGACACTCAAGTGGCGAGAAGAAATTTTCAACAGCGAGCTGCCGCCCACCCGTAGCTCGCCTAGCGCTCGAGTGCAGTGCCATTCCAGTATTTCCTTGTTTTGTTTATCCCACGCAAGTTTTGACCTAGTTTCCATTTTTAGAACTATTATTAGAATTTGACATGTACCCCTATATATAATTGGCTTATCTTCATAATTAGAACAAAGTTTTGCCTCATTATTATTGAGATTAGAATTATTGTGAGATACACAATATTGTTGTAATTTTCTTTCTCCATCATAGCTAAATAAAGTTTCCAGTTCCTTTGTCAAATTAAATTCTTATTTCTCTATGTTTTTTTTTTTTTGCAATCAATACTTCATATCGTACCGTATACCTCATCCAGTCCCCCAACATGTGGACACTTATTAAGATAGACATGCTGAATTTGAATTGAACCATATTTTTTGGTCAAGTTAGGTCAAGTTGAGCAAAAATTGCAATGCTGGATATGACTCTTATTAGGGCAAGCAAGCATACGACGAATTTTTTTTTTTTTCCAGTTATTCTACTTTGTACAAAAAATTTGTACAAGTAGAATGACAAATGAATGCATGTCAAGATACAAATTTTCTATATAAGTGGCAGAGTTCATTTTTTTAAGAGAAGAGCTATATGTACAGGGTGGGGGGGTTAGAACCCCCACAGACACCTCACACATGGAGGGTGTGTAATTTTTTTTTCTTTTTTATTGAGGTGTGTCCCATCCACCTCATCTGAGAGGGTGTAGGGGTTCTCCCTGTACATGGAGATTAATTCTTTTTTTGAACTTTTTCTTGAGACGCATTCATTTGTCAAGATTACAGGTAGCAGAGTCATTTTTTAAAAAAACTTTTTCTTGAGATTTTTAAATATTGTCTCGTGGGATTTTGGTTGGATATGAACCAAATGTGACAATATTCTTACATTGGGCATATACGAAAGACCAATGCTACTAAAATTCACTGTTAGCCTAACTATGTATATGTTGACGTGTCAACAGAAAAATTAACAAAATTGACATTTACCAAATTTAAGGTTTAGCAAGAATATGAGATGCTATTTTTATGGATAATGATAAGACGGTAAAATTTGGTAGCAAAATATATATCAAGATAATAAACCTTTTTTTATTAAATTCTACCGAGCGAAATTGCATTCTCCATAATTTTTTCCATTCGGATAGTAATACTGTAGTTGGCAATTGAACCAAACAACAAAAAAGTATTCACATAATCTGTCCCAATTCCGAACCCTTCCGATTTTGTAAAGTGGAGATATCTTTATAAGTTATGTCATTATGAAAAAGAAATATAATCGAAAAGAAAAAGTTATCGATAACACTTTTGTACATAATGTACCGCTTTATATTATGAATTGCGAAGATATCGAAATAAATTCGTTGAAACATATTGATCGAGAAAATGTTTGACCAAATAAAGGACGAAATTGTAGCAAAATTAAATTTATTAGAGAAACTTGAAGTTTCTGGACATGTCGTTCGAATACCTAATTATTCGAAAAGTAAATGAAAAAATAAAGTTGTAACATATAATGCATTAGCTTTCAATATAATGAATTTTGCAAAAACTTATATATATAAATAAATTATCATCTGATGGATGTAATCATAAATATCTATTTTATTAGTTTAAAAATGCACGAATTTTTATAAGGATAGAACCACTTGTACATTACATTTCTATATCATAGTGTACATCATCCTTGTTGGCAAGATTTGATTGGTGAATATTTTTTTTTTTCGAACTATCAAATGGTAGCTTGACACGTGGTGGAATGTAAAACTTGGTATACACTATAATGTACACCAAGCATGATTGTTTTTACAATGACATTAATTTCCTATGATTCTTTTGTTTTAAATAACAAGTTGCCACATATGATAACTATTGCAATTGTTGATTATGAATAATATTATTCTTTATTAACAACAACAACAGTAATAATCTAGCTCATATCTTCAGGGACAATCAATCTCACTAAATGCTGATTTTAGAAAATAGAGGAAAATTAAACTCAAATTAAAATAAAATATAACAAGATTAAGTTCACTTTAATACATTATA
>CAIGRT010146189.1:0-16085 GCA_903798405.1 Fraxinus platypoda | reverse complement strand
CCATCCAACTTTATACTTGGTGTCACTAACACCACCAAACTTGATTTTGTTTCACTATGGTCAACCGACTTTATACTTAGTGTATCATGGACACCAATTTCATACAACGTTTCACTACTTTCACTAATTTTAGAAGAGGTAAAACAATAATTTTGTATTATATATAAAAAATAAATAAAAAAAAACTTTTAAAAAAATTTTAAAAACATTTATTTTAAAATAAGATTTTATTTTATTTTAATACCATTTTTTAAAATAATTTTTTATTCTATTTTGTTAAGGAAAGTTTTTTTTTTAAATAACTTTTTATTTTATTTTAATTTTTAAGTAACTTTTTTTTAAAAAAATAAGTTTTTCTTTTTTTAAATTGTTTTATTTTTTTAAGTAATGTTTTTTTTAAATAAGTTTTTTTTATTTTGTTTTTTCAAAATAATTTTTTATTTTAATTTTTTAAAATTTATTTTATATATAATACAAAGTTATCGTTTTACCTCTTTTAAAATTAGTGAAAATGAGGAAAAAAAGTTGGGTGATCACGGTGAAACGTCAATTGAAATTGGTTGATCGTGATGAAATAAAATTAAATTGGATGATTACGGTAATACTAAATGAGTGTTTAGCCTTCATTTTTTAGGAAGAATTAGTTTTTGAACAGTGATTGATAGGAAAATGTGTAGTGAAAAAGTGATAAAAAATTTTAAATTTATATGCAATATTATTTTATTTGGAGAATGTATGATTGAAAATATTTGCTCCACAAAAATGAATGAGAAAAAAAGGTGAAAGAACGGGGGCTCAAATTCAATGATACAGTCACACCAAGTACGAAGTTGTAAAGATGGGTTAGTGGATTTTTTTATCTGTATTTTACAGAAATAGATTCTGAAGCACCCAACCTCGAATTTTTTGGCTCCTGTCTCTCCAGAATCATCTATCTCCGTAAGCTTGATCGATACTTTTACTTTACTATTTAATTGCTTATTGTTGACCGATTTCTATCTCATTTATATTTAATTCCGTTTTTCCTAACATTTAATTTAAAATCAATGAGAGAATCGTATAATGATATTAATCTGTAATGAACGTAATCGATTGATGAATGAATGGAAATTTTTTATTTTATTTTTCTCTACGTGTAAAATGATTAGCAGTTGCTTGATTTCAGAGAAAACTGGAAAATTTAGAAATTTCATGGTTTCACTTTCTGAATTTTATTAACATATGTTTTAGTTTGATTTTGTGAATTAGAATCGCTGCTTCCAGCAAAAATTTCCATCCTTTACCATTAAGGCTCTGTGATAAAACTCACTCGAAAAGAGTTACATTAATTTTAATTTGTCTGATGGTGAGGGAGCCATATTTTTAATTTAAATGTTATTGAGAATTTAGTGATAGCGTTTTCCTCTTCTCTCTTATATAGTTTTTCTTCGTTAATTGGTGGCAATTTCGATTATTTACTTAAGAATATGATTTAACTTGTTCTAATTGTTAGTATTTCTTGTTGTTTTCAGAGGTGCGAGTATCTTATGGTGGCTTCTTAAAAGAAAATGTTGGGATAAAGCCTTTTCTTTCAGATAGATAAGTAGTCTTCTTCCGATGATGAAATGAGGCGAGGCCCTCCCTGTTTCCCGGTAGAACATTATTTCATCCAAATTGTTTCGGAACCGGAAAAAGGAGTGGTCTACGGTTTAAAGTCTGCAATATAAGAAAGGGCATTTCAGGTTCATCTCTTGAAGAGAGAGGGTGCTGGTTTTGGAAGCTACTTTTAACTTCTGCGAGCTTGGGGTCCTCACTTATTTTCATAAAGTTTTTTTGCTGAAGAATTTTATTTTGTACCCTCTCTGTGATCACTGTCCGCGATTATTGAGGATACTTTAAAAGGGAAGGGGTTTTGAGGGATTAAAATAGGTTAATGCCAGTGATCATCAGATCATGGATACTGTTTGTTGCTGTTTGAGGGGTGAATTTGAAGATTTTGCTCGTTCGAACAGCTCAATTTGTGCGAACTTTATGTGCATTCGTTGCTTTGTTCAGAATTTCTTACATGTGGTATGCTTTAAGTTATTTAGTGTCTATTTCAGTTTTTTGATTGTATTGATAAATTCAGTTTTGAGCTGCTGAGCGCTTTAAATTATTTACTGTCTATTTAAGTTTTTTGATTGGATTGATAAATTCAGTTTTGAGCTGCAGAGCCTTATGCATTACAGCTGTGCAATCTGTGCTCGTAACTAAAGATGTTCCAATTGGCTTGCAAATCTCTAAAACTTTCCTTAAAAAAAATCATTAACTTCTCTAAAGTTTTGTCTTTACATTATCTCAATTATTTGAACTGAAGAAATCGAATTTTTCTGCTTACAAAACTGTCCACAATATGGATGGTTACTAATGACTTCTCAATAAGCTTAATCATTTAAGAGTTTCATAATATATGTAGGTTTAAAGTTACGGCTCTTTCAAAATTTAACATGTGAATCCATATAATTTGCTAGCCTGAAAAGAAAAAAACAATAAGAGTGAGGGGAAAAAATCACTATGTAGAATACAGAAGATTTCAATCGAATTACTTGACAGCTGAATGGGGTGCTTGGCTCTCCCCAGCCAAAATACCTAAACCCTACTCAAGGAAAACTTCAGTTCAGGATTCTTATTGGGTTAACTGGATAATTTTCTGTGCACGATACTGACATTAATTTTTTATCATTAAAAATTTCATGAATGTCAATTCACTGCCCGTTTGACTGTAGAATACTCATTATTTCATTTTGCAGTATACATTATTGTTTCATAGAGAAGAACAGGAAATCGCTTTGTCCACTCAGGGTACATCTTTTAGTTCTGCAGCATCACTTGATAATGCTCTAGTAGACATGTACCATGCTCCTCCAAGACCTCTGCCTTACGATGCAGATCCAGGATATTTTCACTTGCAGCAGGATGGAATGGTCTCTGGACGTGAGAAAGTCTCCAGTCGTTCATATGAGGAAACTGAACCACTGAGGAGAAGTGAAATCGATGAAGAGTCAGAATCTTTGAGCGGTACAAACAAATTGAAAGAGTTTACATGTGAAGTAGGATCAAAAGAATGCGATTTGAAATCAACACCAAGACTCTCAATAACTAAAACAACGGCAGGATTTGCTCATTTTAACACTTTTTCAGAGGATGAAGATGTCTGCCCCACATGTCTTGAAGGTAAGAAAATAGCATTTTTAGTTTTCTGGCGTTTCCTTTGAGTAACCATTGTTCTTTTTATGTAAAGTATCTGAATTTGTTGTATTACTCAGGAATGCACACTAACTATTTTCCTTACGGCAGTTGACAAATATGCATTTTTGAACCAAACTTATCCTTTGAGTAACCATTGTTCTTTTTATGTAAAGTATCTGAATTTGTTGTATTACTCAGGAATGCACACTAACTATTTTCCTTACGGCAGTTGACAAATATGCATTTTTGAACCAAACTTATCCTTTGAGTAACCATTGTTCTTTTTATGTAAAGTATCTGANTCCTTTGAGTAACCATTGTTCTTTTTATGTAAAGTATCTGAATTTGTTGTATTACTCAGGAATGCACACTAACTATTTTCCTTACGGCAGTTGACAAATATGCATTTTTGAACCAAACTTATCCTTATACTGATCTGGGGCCTATTAGTGTGAAACAAGAGTGTTTGACTGGGTAGCCTATAGTAGCATTGATAAAGAAAATTATGATTCCGGGACACAGAATTTAAACAGTGAATTTTGGAATTTCCTCTGCAGCACCCACAATTTTTCTTCAACTTGTTTGCTCAAGTTGATGACTGCAGCAGCAAAATGTAATTCATAGTTAGAATATCCTGGATTCTGATTTTTCTTACTTTTGATTCAACGATCTTTTCTTGCAGAGTATAGTACAGAAAATCCAAAGATAATTACGGAATGTTCTCACCATTTCCATCTTGGTTGTATATATGAGTGGATGGAAAGAAGCGATAGCTGTCCAGTTTGTGGCAAGGTAATATCTGATCATTCCTAGTATTTTCTGTCTGCTTATTATTTTAAGATTATAATTTCCTCATCTGCATTCTTGATTTTGTATAAACACAAACTTCCCCACATTACCTCTTACACGGAGTATCAATGGGAAATTACCATATCTTCTCAGGTGAAGCTGTTATTTCTAATTGCTTTTTCTCCTCTATACAGTTAGTGCTGTTGCTTTTAGTGGCTAGTACACTAATGATACGACCAATTTGGCCTGTATGTCCAACATCAGTAATGATAGTTGCTTAATAGTCACAAAGTAAATAATAATCTTTCTGATGATTATTACCTAATCAATTGGCTTGTTGTCCCCCATTTCCTTGGGCATTTGGGAAGATTAGACCTTAACTGTAATTTTGCAGCTTTGGGTACTTTTTACAGCTTACAGCAGTTTGACGTTCAATAGAGGAACTATAGTTTAAATGAAAATATGATGAATTCAACTGAAGCCTGTTCAAGAACATTATGCCTGGCGAACCACTTTCCCCTGTATTGAGGAATTCTCCTTTGTTCCTGGATTTGGGCTTACTGGAACTTACCCAAGGACCATTTGCCTCCGAACTATCAAACCTATGATCTGGTGCTCTGACTGAGCAATGGTGTTTTTTGTCTCTTGGCATTTTATAACTTCCTGCAAGATATTAGTTTCTCTACAAAGCGGATCGGGAGCAGACAAGAAATGGGTTTCTGTTTTTTCATGATCTTGACTATCCCATATTAAAATTGAAAATAATTGACTTATTTTGACAGTAAGGGAGGAGTTGCTTTCCAAAAAACCAAGCAATATTTTTCACTTGCAAAATGAACAAGTAACTTAGCCAAAGATGATTAAAAACAGAATGTGATCATGCAATTATATCCTCTATTGAACGTCAAACTAACTGCTGGGTTTTGATTGTGAAACTGAGATGGATATAATTGCATGATCACGCATCTGTTTCGTCCTGTGGTTAATTTTGTTTACTTTGCTTTCCAGGTGATGGCATTTGATGAGACGACATGATCTTTCTGAGAAGGATAGTCGTTGATGAAACCAACATCAAACAGAAAGCGAAATAAAGAAACAGGAGTCAAACATGTAGTCATTGTGAATATTGTATTCCATTATCTTATATTATGACATCACTCGAGCATGGTGTTGTCCCAGTAATAAGTACATTATTATTGCTTTCGACTACTTGCTTTTTCTGTATACTATTTTTCACACCGAGAAATTTTGCTCTCACCTCTTGATGAGGTGCTATCTTGTATATGCCTCGCATTCTTCCACCAGTGAATTTCATTTTTTGTTAAGATGAATTCACAGTATGTTGATTGTTTGACTGATTTTATATCAGAAGGTGAATTTATAGGGCAGTATATCCTGTTTGACAACCATTATTTTGGGAAAACAATGTTTTGAATAATGATTTTTAAGAGAATGTGTGGTTAAAAAGTAAGGAAAGTTTTGGTTTCACGTACATAATATTTTATTGAGTGAATGCGTGGTTGAAAATGAATATATAGAAAAGAGAGTTCTTAAATAAATTTTGGTTGCTTTGGAAATTTGTGAAGTTATTATGTCGTTCAAGGGAAGGTGCACAAAGCGCACACAAGAAAGCCATAGCAAATATAAACCTGTATGTAAACTTGTTCTATCGACATAAGAAATTCTTCCAATAATTTCGAGTCTAATCTTTTCAAAAAAGCACATACAATACTTTCGTGTTTCTGAGCAATTGAGCAACACTTTCAAAAGTCAATAATTCGATCATTTATTCTAACATTTTGCCATACATCATACATGGATTCAAATGGACGACTTTCAAACCAAGCACATACTAAGACAGAGAAAAATAAGGGAAATCTCGTTTATTATACTACCTAATCCTTTGTACCAAACATTCACTTACTACTTAGGATTTGGTGATGAAAACTTTTCTTTAAACCTTCTAAAATGTGTCAGCAACTTTCTGCTGTCTGGTAGATTTTCCTTAATCACTGGTTCTTCCTTAAAATTCACAGTCCATTCATATAATCGAGGCAAAATACTATGTTCCAGAATTTGTATGCCCACAACTTCTTGTGTGCATGCAAACCAATGAGCAAGCCAGCCAAATGATATGTCCAATAATCCAATTTTGTTGCACCAAAAAATTTCTTATCTCCTAAAGCCTGATCTTGAATAATTTTCAGAATCTCCAGTACTTCTTTTGTTGCCTTTTCTTTATCCTCTTCAGTAGCCAGAAAGAATGAGAAAAATGTGCGACCCTACAAAATCACAAGAATTTCTCAATTTCATGTTAGTATTGAATCAAGAAGCTAATTATAATGGTATTAGAATTCAAAATTACCTGTTGCTGTCCAAAATCAATCCAGAATCGAGCCATGGCTCTCTCATGAGGATCTGCAGGCAGCAAAGGGTTCTGACTCCATGTTTCTTCGATGTATTCGAGGATAATCAGTGATTCTGCAACTGGTTTGCCTCCACGAACAAGCACAGGGACCTTCTTGTGAACTGGATTGTACTGTAAAAGAGCCTGACTTTTATTGGAGAGGTCTTCTTCTATGTACTCATATTGAACACCCTTCAGCTTCAGTGCCCATATCACTCTGTACACGTAAGGGCTTGGCCAAAATCCATATAGCCTTACTTCTTCCATTGCGGAAAAGATTGAAGATAAAATATTATTTCAAGTTTTTAACTCGATTCTTTTTGTAGCTTTTATAGCTATTTACGTGTTCTCTGTTCTTGATAAGACTCGAGAATTTTCCAAGAAACTGAGAGTACTCCTGGTGTCACTGCTTTCTGCAGTTTCCAAGAAGTTTGATTATTGAAGATAAGTTATGATAATAACACGTTGAAACTGACATGTAAATAATTTATCGTTGTCCTATTTATACCTAACAATTTAAATAATAATTTATAAATAGATAATGTAACGAAATTTAATTGAACCAAAATATCATCAATCAAATAACTTCTCTACTTATATTTTTACACTTTATCATCATGTAAAATATTATGTAAATAATTATGTACAAGAAATACGTTCCAATAATTTATGATTTTTCAAGACAAAATAAAAATAAAAATACATTTAACAAATTTTGCAGCCGTTTGAAAAGTTCTCAAGAAGGTCTCATGTGGTTGGCCTCCACTCAATTGGTGCTTACCATTTATCCGTTGCAAAAATGAGTTAGCTTCAGTTTGGTACTAATTTCTAAGTCAAAGTCAACAATTCATTTTAACCATATATTTTATGACATTGACAATTTTTCAACTATACATTTCTTCAACTTTTATTAAAATCTACTAAAAATTTGATTTTAATCCCCATCAAACAAGACATTAGTTTAGAAACTATAGTTGGCATGATTATTTCATCGTTGGAAGTGATTTTTCCTCGACTTACTACATAATATGGGACTCCACTTATGTATGCCGAGTACCAAGATCCTAGTTTACCTTCACCAAATAACAAGTTTTTGTTGGTGACGTTAATTAGATTACGCTAATGTTTTACTACAAATCCGAGAAGTCAGCGACATCTAAAAATGAAATATCCTTTTGTCTGTTTGGTATGTTAGACTTGACAGCATTGAAAAGAATTAATGAAGAAAAATAAATAAAATTATTTGTTTAATTAAGTACTAAGTATCTTACATGACATTCATGTTCAAAGCTTTTGTATTTTCAATAAGGAAAATGTTGTGATTCTCTGATCACGAAAAGAGAAAATAAAAGAGAAAAAACAATTCTATTACTATCGTGAATAGAATTTACAATATAGTTTTACAAACTCTCAACAAACCTCATAAATCTCTCTCTAATATCTCTTTTTCTATCTTTACCATGGGGTTGATTCTCTGTAAATGCAACCCTTATTTATAAGAAAATATTGCGGCCTAATGGAGAAGCCTTCCTCATTAAGTAAGAGAGTTTCAATTCAAGTTTTCTTCTTGCATGGAGAAGCCTTCTTTATTAAGTGAGAGAGTTTCAATAAATGTGGCTGGACATATCAATTCTCCCCCTCCGTCGCATCTAAATCAATTATTATGTGACGACTATTCCAACTATGTCTCTGCACAGCTCTAGCTTCTCTATTGTAACCACCTTTGTTAACATATCCCCTGGATTCTAATGTGTGTGAATCTTCACTAGTCTTAACAATTGTTGATCCATCACCTCTCTTATCCAATGATAGCGGATGTCGATGTGCTTTGTCCGAGAATGATACATTGAGGTCTTACTCAAGTCAAGAGCACTTTGGCTATCACAATGTACTTTGTAATCTTTCTGCTTGATCCCTAGTTCTTGGAGAAATCATTTTAACCACAACATTTCTTTGCCAGCTTCCATCCCTGCAATATATTATGCTTATGTTGTGGATAAAACAACACACTTTTGTAGTTTTGACCACCATGAAACAGCTCTCCCTACAAAATTGTAGAGAAATCCTGAAGTAGATTTTCTATTATCAAGATCTCCTGCCATATTTGAATCTGTATAACCTTCCAAGAATGGATCAGCTCTCCCATAGCACAAACATATACTTGATGTACCCTTAAGATCCTCGAGAATCCACTTGACTGCGTTCCAATGTTCCTTTCCAAGATTAGAGAGAAAACGACTTACCTTGCCCACTGCATGAGCAATATCTGGTCTTGTACATACTATGACATACATCGGGCTTGCGACTGCTAAAGAATAAGGTACCGATGACATCTTATCTATCTCTTTCTTAGATGAGGGGCATGAGTTTTTGCTCAACTTGAAGTGATTGGCCCGTGGAATGCTGACAAGTTTGGTATCATGCATGTTGAATCTCTTGATCACTCGTTCAACATTCTTCTTCTGCGATAGCCACAACCTTTTATTTTTCCTATCTCGATTAATGTGCATTTCAAAAAATTGTTGAACTGGGCCTACTAAGTCCTTCATGTAGAAGGACTTGGAAAGTTCCCTCTTCAGCTGACTGATTTTTGTTACATCTTGTCCAACGGTCAACATGTTATCTACATACAATAGAAGAGCAACAAAATTGTCATCTGAAAGTCGTTGAATATAAACACACTGATATGCAGTTGTTCTTTTATAGCTTTGACTTACCATGAATGAGTCAAACTTTTTGTACTACTGCCTTAGTGCTTGCTTAAGATCATACAAGCTCTTCTTTAACTTGCAAACAAAGTTTTCTTTTCCTGAAACTTTAAAGCCTTTTGGCTGCTCCATATAAATTTCTTCACATAAATCACCATGAAGAAATGATGCCTTGACATCCACATGTTCAAGTTCTAGACTTAAACTGACTACTAATCCAAGGATAACTCGAATTGAGACCATCTTTACAATAGGCGAATTTTTTTTGTCAAATTCAATTCCCCTTTTCTGTAGAAATCCTTTAACTACCAAACGAGCTTTATATTTTGCCACATTTCTGCTGCCATCTTTGTTGAGCTTGAAAACTCATTGATTCCTTAGTGCCTTCTTTCCCTTCAGAAGCTCAACCAACTCATATGTCTGATTTTTCCGTAGTGACTCCATCTCATCGTGCATTGCTTGTATCCACTTATCTTTGTCCTCATCAGTTTGTACTTTCTGCAAGCTCTCCGGATCTCCTTCATTAGTAAGTAGAATGTACTCAGATTCTAAGTATCTCGTTGATGGAATCCGTCCTTGTTCAGATCTTCGTACTTTTGAATTGTTGGTTTCAGGCGGTACACCATCATCTTGATGTGATGGTTTTGCAGCTTCTGGTGGAGAGGATTGTGACTCCCCGTGATCAATATCGTCTTCTTCCTCATCATGTTCTTCTTCTGGCATTTTCTCATGCACTTTGTCATTATCTACGGTGAATTGTGATGGTGTTGGGTTTGGAGCAATATTCTGGGCACTGAATTTAGGATTAGGAGACATCGTAGGATTTTCAATGTCTTCTAATTTCTGGTCTTCATGGAACACTACATCCCTGCTTCTGATGACCTTCTTTGTCTTTGGGTCCCATAATCTGTATCCAAATTCCTCATCTCCATAGCCTATAATGTTGGATGGAGTGGTCTTTGTATCTAGCTTCTGTCTTAGCTCCTTGGATACATATGCAAAGGCTAAACAACTGAATACTCTCAGGTGAGAGTATAAAGGATTCTTACCAGTCCATACTTTCTCTGAAATTTCAAAATTTAATGGTACTGACGGTGACCTGTTGATCAAGTAGCGGCGACTCGCACAGCCTCTTCCTAGAATGGCTTTGGTAGCTTAGCCATATCGAGCATGCTTCTGACCCTTTCCATGATTGTCCGATTCATTTTCTCTGCTACTCCATTATGTTGTGAGGTGCGTGGGATCGTCTTCTCATGTCGAATACCGTATCTTCTGTAGTAGGCATCGAACTCTTTAGAAGTGTACTCGCCTCCATTGTCTGAGCGGAGACACTTCAGCTTCTTTCCTGTTTCACGCTCTACCATGGCATGAAACAATTTGATGTAATCTAATACCTAATCAGTTGTCTACAGAAAGTACACCCATACTTTTCAAGAAGCATCATCAATGAATGTCAGAAAGTACTTATTACGGCATAGTGATTCAACCTCCAAGGGACCACAAACATCAGAGTGTACCAGACTGAGTAACTCCGATCGTCTTGTCGAAAAGAAATTGAAGAAGACTATGTTGCTTACCAAATAGACAGTGATTGCAAGGATCCATCACAACTTTTTTGTCAACGGTGATTAGTTCATTCTTTGTCAAAGTAGACAACCACTTCTTACTCATGTGACCGAGTCTCTGGTGCCATAGATTTTGAGAAGCATCACGTTCCACTAAATTGAGACTGTATGTACACATTTTTACACGAGTTTTGTATAAAGCACCACAAATATGTCCTCGAGCGACAACCATGGAACATTTCATCATTTTCCATGTGCCATTGTTAAAGTGATTAACATAGTCCTGTTTGTCAAGGGCTATCCCCGAAAGAAGATTGAGTCGAAGATCTGGTACATGTCGTCCTTCAGGTTTATTTTACACTGGATATTCGTTTGTATCTGAACATCACCAATTCCTATGATCTCAGAAGAACTGGTATTTCCCATCTTCACTGCACCAAAGTCGCCAGCTTTGTATGTTGTGAAAAAATCTCTACGTGGAATGGCGTGGTAAAATGCTACAATATCTATCACCCACTCAATATCTTGGTTTGAGACGTGAAGACATGTCTCCTCATGGATGGAACAGATAGCCACCTCCCCAGAAATAGTGACTAGTGTCTCTCCTTCCTTATTTTTCGACTGCGAATTGTTGTGGCCTTGCTCTTGTAGCAATTTTCTATAGTTTTTCTTCAAGTGGCCCTCCATACCACAATAATATCACTTGTAGGTAGGCTTCCTTCCATCTGTGGATCTACCTCTGCTTTTGCTTCTACCTCTTCCCCTGCCTCGAACACCTCAATTCCGTCTTCCTCGATTCTCTATGACAAGAGCATATGACCGATCTGTGCCAACGTCTTTTCTCCTGGCCTCTCCATTAAAGAGGGCATCCTTGACCATGGACATGGTAAGTTTGTCCTTAGGGGCTGAGTTGCTGAGAGATATTACTAGTGTTTTCCAATTGTCAGGAAGAGAACTTAAAAGTAATAAGGCTTGCATTTCATCTCTGAGGGGCATCTCTACAGATGACATTTGGTTCACCAAGCTCTTAAATTCACTGGTGTGCTCAGCAACTGAAGTTCCACTCTTCAACTTTAGATTCACCAAACACCTCATCAACAGGGCTTTGTTCCGAGCGGTCTTGGCCTGGTACATGTCCTCCAAAGTCTTGCAGAAGACATATGCATATATCTTTTGTGCCACATGGTGAAAGACACTATGATCAATCCATTGTCGAATTTGATCGATAATTTTTCTATTTAGCTTCTTCCACTCCGCCTCCTTGGTAGGATCGAGGTTCACACCTTTGGCTTCCAGGGAGTCGTACAAAACTTTACAACTGAGTAGGTCTTCCATCCGAGGCCTCCACAGTGTGTAATTGGTGGCAGTGAGCTTGATCATAACTCTTGATTGTCATCTTGACTTTACAAAGGTTTGATAAAAAATTGGAGTTGTTTCAAAACTATGGGGGCCAATTGATAAACCTGGCTCTGATACCACTTGTTGTGATTCTCTGATCATGAAAAGAGAAGATAAAAGAGGAAAAACAATTCTATTTCTATAGTGAATAAAGTTTACAATAGAGTTTTACAAACTCTCAACAAAACCTCATAAATCTCTCTCTAATCTTTCTTTTTCTATCTTCACCATGGGGTTAATTCTCTGCAAATGCATCCCCTATTTATAAGAAAATATTGCGGCCTAATGGAGAAGTCTTCCTCATTAATTAAGAGAGTTTCAAGTCAAATTTTCTTCTTGCGTGGAGAAGCCTTCCTTATTAAGTAAGAGAGTTTCAACAATTGCGGCTGGACATATCAGGAAATGATGTCAAGCCCAATTGGCTTTGTGCCAAAAGTCAAAAATTAAAGGTGAAGTAATATCACATCACGAACAAATTCTACATAAAAAAACGTTATAAGTTATTAGAAAATTCTTTGTAAAAATTGAATTATGTTAATTAGAATTTTTATTTGGAAGCAGCAACAAGAAACCCTTAATTTTATGGCTATATTTGAGCATTTTTTTTAATGAAAAATGAGTTTTATAATAGTGATTTTTTTAGAGAATGTATGGTTGAAAATAAATTTGAGAAAAAATGAGTTTTTAGAAATAGAGCTCAAATAGGGGCAAAAGATTCAAAAATGAAATCTATTTCGTCTCATCCACATGACAACCAACTAAAAAATAGTAAAAAAATCACTCAAGTTTCGCACTCCACATCATTTTGCTTACTTGGCCTAATCAAGGTATAAAGTCGAAGTGAATTAAGCACCTTAATCTAAGCGATATGTAGATCAGTAGATGTCAAACTTCCATGTTAGAGACAAGGTGTCACGAATCGCTGCAATACATTATAGAAGTGATGATCATGTAACATACGCCTTTCAGTCAACTTTTTAGTTTTTTTTTTTCAGAATCATTTAAGGTCACCAAGGACAATTAGGAATGACGCTTACGAGGTTGACTCGTGAGTCGTTAAGATGAGGTCGTTAAGATGAGGTCAGGCGTCATCCATCTTCCAGTAATCACCAATTCCTTTCTACTATAAAGTTCACACTTGATATCATTTAAATGTAATGTAATGCAATTTTTACTGTCAACAATAATATTGCTTGGTAATCTCTCTTCAAACCCAATTTCATACACATTTTTTGATTCTTATTCATTGTACATCCCACACTCAAATATGTAAGTTGATTGATTTGATCATCATAATGTCTGCGATCGCTTCTTTCACTGCAGTGGAAGGTCATGTGTACTTAACGTTTGTCCAAGTGTACAGGAATTCTCGAGGGTGTTTGATGGGGATTAAAATTAGATTTTTAGTAGATTGTGATAGAAGTTTTTGAAATGTGTGGTTGAAAAGTTGTGAAACCTATAAAAGATGTGATTAATATTAATTGTTTTTATTAATTGTTTGATTTTGACTTGGATTAAAATTAGATTTTAATCCGGACCAAACATAGACTTATTTACGAGCGTGAGCAAGTTGTCTGTTAACCATATTGTCCAGTCAGAAATCAAAGTCAGCAAAATCTGTATTTTAAATTAAGCTCATGCCACAAAGAATTGACTTTTGACTATAGGGATTACGGATTTCACGTGGAATCAGCGATTTATCCTTCTTATTGTCTGAAAATATCGGAGGTTACGGTCAACACGGGCAGTAGGTCGGGCAGCCCGATTCGAGGCTAGTGGCCCTTCATCCAAGGTATTCGGAACTTAAACAACACAAATTCCCTCGAAAATTAAGCTCAATTCTTCCGCAGATAACAACTAACTTTACTAATTTCTCATTTCCCATTCCCCAAATTCATTTCAGTAATAGTTATTTATCCATTTCCTACATTGGCTCTGTGATTTATTCTTCAATTGGTGGTATTGATAATAAGAAAGAAAGAAACATGGAGATCGACGAGATATTTGGGGATTCACGGCGGGAAAATGTCCCCACAAAGAGCGCAATCTACGTGTGGGGATATAACCAATCAGGTCAAACGGGTCGGAGGGGCAAAGAGCACAACTTGAGGGTCCCGAGGCAGCTTCCGCCGGAGCTATTTGGTTGTCCCGCCGGCGGAAATTCCCGGTGGCTTGACATTGCTTGTGGCCGTGAGCACACTTCCGCCGTCGCCTCCGATGGCTCGCTCTTCACCTGGGGTGTGTAAAGTAACATCCCTTCTTTGAATTTTGTTATTTTTTATTTTTAAATTGTGTTGTCATTTTATTAGTCTTCGCTATGCATATTTTTCTAGATTTTGAATTTTTAACCTAATTTAATATATCATATATTTTTTAAAAATTGCGAATTAGCTAGTATTCCTATGTTTTCTTTTCTTCCTATTCGCAGTTGTAGAATTTTAGTTAATTGAATAATTGGAGATAATAACAAGTTTTAAATTGTGCACGAGATTGTATAATTGGGTGGAAGAAAGGCAAATAGTAGAAAATAACATGTGAAAAATGGAGTATACATAAAAAATGAGATGCAATTGCCTGTCATGTTTTTATTATGTGATTATATTCGTTCTCAATATTACTTGCAACATTCTTTTCTACTTTGTTCTTGGAAATTCAGTTAACTACCCCTTGTTAGCTTAAACTAAAGTATGATGAAAAAATATGAAATGAAGTTTGAAGAAGGGAGGGAGAAGGAGCCTTGACTGACAACAGATAGTGTAGGATCTATTCAGTCTTATAGTTCGGCTTGATGGCCTGCTTCTTTTCCTCAATATTTTTCCTGTTTTCTTGCTTGTGGCTTTAATACATTAGGAACCTGTTCTTGTATGCTCATAAACAGGGGCTAATGATTTTGGTCAGCTGGGAGATGGGACCGAAAAGGCTAGGAAACACCCAAAGAAAGTGAAGCAGTTGCAATCTGAATTTGTGATCTCTGTATCTTGTGGGGCACATTGTACTGCAGCAATTGCAGAACCACGTGAAAATGATGGAACTATATCGACAAGGAGACTCTGGATTTGGGGACAAAATCAGGTTTGTTAGACTGAAATTTTTTGTTCTATTTCATTCTATACAAATATTTTGATCACTGCATAGACATCTATATTTACAGTATCCATTATAGAGTAAAACAGAGATATCTTACTGTAAATACAAAAATCTATTTGAAACTTAGCATCCTATCACAATTCCTATTGTTGGATCGCAGTTAGATTAAAGCTAGCTCAAGCTTACTAAATGATCCCTCCACATTCTAAAAACCATTTTTTTGGCCTTTTCCAAATTTTAGCGGATGATCAACAAAGGCTTGTCTCCATTTTCAGCCGAGTGTCTATCGTTCTCTGATTTTCTTAAAGTAAATGTCTCAATCAGTCAGTGACTTACGGTTAATGCTGAAGAGAGAAACAAGGCAAGTGTATTACTAAGTTAGGGCTTAAGTTTCATCATCTAACTTTTTGGTTATCTTTCAGCAGGTATTTAATGAAATTTATTTTTCTGGTCTCAACACTTCCATTCTTCTCTACTAGTCAGGCTCTTTTCCTTTTTAGGGTTTCATCAAAATATAACATTCGCAATTTTGCGGACATTCTATAAGCGATAAAACTTTTATAGTTAGAGATTCACTGAAAAGGTTACAGATATGATACTATTCTTGATCACAATGGTCATAACTAGTATTGTCAGCATACAAGTAAAATTATATGAATAAGTGTTAGTCCTTCCCGCCGCATGGAGAGTTTCCCTTCTAAATCCAAACCCACCACCCAACCTACTAACCCAATACTCTCTGTTCCAACCACCGGCCTCACGCCACCATACCCTGGTCCCTCCGGCCAGGGAAGACAAGTGCAGGCGGCGGCTCTAGGAGGAAACCCTAGCGCCGCCGCTCAGGTCCTGGAACAACAGTGGCTTCCGGCGACCCACTGGCTACACGCGCCTGACGGGACGGCCGTGCAGGCCATTCCGAGCTCG
>CAIGRT010146163.1:0-11443 GCA_903798405.1 Fraxinus platypoda | reverse complement strand
CTTTTTTTTTTTTTTTTTCCCATTTATCCACAATTCATCAATCCATGAATTTTGAACAACAAGATTAAAACACTAAATTTTTTTCCAAAGAACAATATCACGAAAACGAGCAAAAAAACAAACAAATGTGATAGTATCAATCAAGAGAGCTAACTTCGACTTCACGTATATAGTTCACCATCTTTTTCAATATTAAATTATTTGAGGCACTTTAGAAAAAAAAAATACTATCTCACTTTAATTCGATCCTATACAAAAGGAATTTTTTGTTATCAAAACTATTTAAACTTTGCATGAATTTGGTTTGGATTTTAAGATCATATATCAACTAAACTTGTACAAGTTATCCATATTTTTTTCCAACTCAATCTTGACCTATATCAATATTGAAACTACATTATTAAATTTCCAAACCTAAAATAGCCCCAAAATTAATTGACTTGTCATTGACACAATACACGAAAAATTGATTTTACAAACTGAAGCAAAATGTGGGAACAGTCTTCTTATTAACCTGCTCATGCTATATTATGCATCTCATTTATTAATCTTCCACTTGTATATTGATGTGGTTAAAGCAATGTTCTAAAATGAGTAATGTGTGGCGATGCGTTTCGATCGAACATCAAGCATTACAAGTATTTGCGTGCTTATGCGAAGCATGTGCTTAATTAAGCATTTTCCAAATTTTAATGTTATTTTAAATATTCTAAACTAATAAATAAATAAAGTAATACATTCTTTGAACTTTATACATATTCTTAAAATTTTAAAAATAAATAAATATATATTGCTCAAAATTATAAACACTACAATTACTTGAACTTTATACTTACTCTTCAAAATTTCAACAAAAAATATTGCTTAAAATCATAAATACTATAATTACTTGGTAATCAGTTTTTATAATAAGATTAGACACGAGCATCAGCGTAAAAAATTCTGAATCTTATCTTGCAATTTACCGGATTCCAATTCAATCACCTCTTCTTCATCCAAGTCATCTTCCATGTCATCTAATGTAAAATCATCTTCATCGTGCTCTCTTATTTCAACTCAAAAATTATATTACTCCTTGTAGATTTATAAGATATTATTGGCATCCTTCTCATCATCATCATCATCGTCATCATCACAACCATCAACAAGTCAAGATTGTGCACTATTAGCATCACTTGCCAGTAAAACTAGCGTAAGATAGAAGAAGAATGAGACATCGGCTCAGTGTAGATAGTTTGCAACTCTACAAAAAAATTTGTTCTGATTTTAATTTTTTTCTAAACGTCGAAACCCTATAGATTGTTGTATATAATCAATGGGATTGAGTGATTTAGGCTAATTTGATATTTGCTGGGCTCAATTTACTTTTTTAAGTTATAAAAATGAATTGGACTTTGTCATACTAATTTTACACAATTTTTAACATAGATGCATGCGCATTTTTGCGTTTAAGCGTGCATATGCTGTCAACGAAATTGGTTGACCGCATTATCACGCGCATACCGCAGATGCGAAGTATATACGTGCATTTTAGAACGTTAGGTTAAAGAAAAATGAATATTACAGTTTAATGCTCAATTTTAAAGATGTTTCAATGGAAAAAAGATTATCCAGCCGCTCCTTTAAACCTTATTACGACGTCACTTATAATTAGCTTAGCCCTTTTCAAGTTGAAGAAAGAGCAGGGAGCTCGGGGACAGATTTTAAGCTTACATTAGGTTGTGTTCTGTACAACAATAGTGATGAAAAAATATGAAATCAAGAAAGAAAATCAACACTATTTATGTGATTCGGTAGTACGCCTACGTCCACGGGAGAGAACCAGCTATGATTTTATTATTTACAAATAATAGGGTTACACCCATATATATAGACACACGCTAACCCTAGCCCACACAAAATTTCAGGGGAAAAAACCCAAAAATAATTTTATTATGTTGTTCTACTCCGTTCCATTTGATGTGCTCCGCTCCGGCATCTACCTATTTATTTCAATATAAATGTATTCCACTTCATAAAAAGCCACATGTTACAACACATGATACAGCAGCACCAAACGAATAATGCATGCAATAAACTGCACAAACAAAGAAAATTTCCTTATAACACAAACATTAATGTTTAGAAACCAATCCAAAGAACAGTTAGAAAACAAGTAGACCAGAAAATGGAGAAAGAGTACCAAATCTAGAACCTTTCAAACATTTCCACATACATTTACGCCCTAAGTAGATAGATTTAAATACTTGTCAGGTATTTCACTGATAAAGCCAAGGATGAATTGCCTAGCCGGTGGCAGTCGTGCAAGTTCTGACTGCTTACCGGACAATGGAAGCAAAATGCCTATTTCCACTGTATACAAGGTTACTACCACCTTGCATGGAAACAGCCATGTGGGACGGGAACCTTCCTTCTGCCAGCGGGAAAATGACATCAGCACTGGCGATCCTCGTACCTTCAGTGCGGGTTGTAGTGGGAACGTCATGCTTGTTCGCTTTAATCTCATGTGCATCAGCATTCAGCGTATCTCGAATCTGATTGAAATGAAGGGAGTCTAGGTGAGCCTGAGCCTGAGCCTGGGAGCTATTAGTGTATGGACAGTCGGTTTGCTGAGGCTGCTTTTTGCTGAGAAAGCGACCACCAGATCCCCTTACTCGATTTAATGCATGACGATGCCGAGACTCGTGCAGATAGGGCTACATAATCAAATTCAAGAATGATAAAAGTCCCATTTGATAAAACGTTAGTGCATATCTTGGTAAATATATAAGAGACGAATTAACAGCAAGATAAGTCATATATAGAGCAGCATCAAGGAAAAATAGATACGTTTAAGAGTCGATGAAAAAAATGTGTCTTTTTAAATTAATTCAAACAAGAACTGGGAGGTAAGATCGAGCCCCCTCCTAAGTCTATGAATTAAAATATTAACTATTTCTACAGGCCAAGTAGAATAATCTCAGTAATCCAAAATTAAACCAAATGATAATAAGAAGATATAATTAATGTTCTCGATTCAATCACTAGCCATAAAAATCTCCCTCCTTTGTGAATGCCAAAGTTCATCGTCTTGAGTTATATAGCTGCCCCCTCCCACCACTCTTTACATCTGTTGCTTAATGGACTAAATATAGAAATGACTCGAGCCTCAAATCAGGAATAAATTGGCACTACGAATTACTCACTGAACTATTTCACATTTAATAAATGAAGTTTAAAAACTAAAAAAAGAAAGAGAAATTGAAGACATCTTTGAACATCTTGAATACGCTTCTACTATTTGACCTTTCTAGTTCAGAATCAGTAATTCTAAAGGTGAGCATATATAAGAAAAAAGAATTCATCCAAGCAAACAATAAAGGTGAAACACACTACTACTCACTTTCCTAGTTTTGACGAGCTTGTTTTGAGCCTCAAGCTTTGCACGTGTCTGTCTTCTTCTGAGTATTCCATGATACTGTTTAGCATTGACAAATACAGGACCATCCTCAGACAGATCAACAGGTAGTGGGACCCGAGCAGAGGATGCCCCCATCATCTGAGGCTGAATCTGATGAATAAAATTCAAAATCAACAGTATTATGAAAATAGAATTAATTGAATTAAAATCGATTACAAGAGCTATTTTTTGTTGACAAGTAAATTAACCGAAAGTCCAAATATGCAAAGAAAACAGATTTAAAGAGAGGAAAATAAAAGCCCTCTAATTTTCCATGGTCAAGATCTATTTCTTTTTAGGCAAAGCTCACATATCACAGATACCCAATTATATGCATGATGGTACGTTATCAAAAGAAGGCTATGCCTGTACGCATATTACAAGTATAAATAAAATCATTTCAAACATTTGAACTGAAAGATTGAAATATTTACCAGAGTATGAGGTCCATAGGCAGTAAATAACCCACTGAAGTAGGAATCAGAATGAGCATACGGAACCTGCATATGTAATACGATGAAAGGAATAAAAATCAGTTCCAACATAATTCAACTAAGCCTTATCTCAAACTTGGTCAAAATTGCTTCCATGTTAGTAGAAAATAATATTATTAATGCAGTGCATGAACTTACTGTTGATTGGCTTATTTTAGAGTGTGCACTGATGGAAAAATCTGGATTGCTGAAAAACAAAGCAGGTTTCGCGTCTTGTGCATGATTCCCATAGCTTTCACTGTGTACTGAATCAATAGAAAGGAAAAACCATTTTATTATATAGTTCACCGTCATTGAGGGAGAAATAGAAGATACTAATTAAGAATAACAAGTCATCATGGATTAATGGACGTCATGACACAGAACACAAAAACCCACAGGTTTGACAATTTTGTCCCCAACAACCATACAAACACTGGAGGGGGCATTAAACCTCACCTCCAGACAGAGGAAAAAGATGGTAACTTAACCAATATACGGAATTGAAGAGAGTGTTTCGACTCTAAACTTCATGTGCCGCGTCAGTCGTCACGCATCATGTAAGGTTTTTCCATTTGAGATAAAAATCATGCTTTTTTGACAATTTATCACAAGTTTTTGACAAAACTCTATTAAAAATACTTTTAACAGTATTTTCAAGTCACAAAAACCATAAATAGCACATAGCAGCAACACAAAACTGCCATTAGGTAACAGAACCATAAAACATTTATATTGAAATCAACACAAAATTTTCAAGAATTTACTTGCCGCAAGCATATAATGTTATATACTTGAATTTTTCACTAGGAAACTTGTATAAAATATATTTTTGATGTAACAAAAATATATTTTGAATTACTGAAAAAGTCCAGAAGAATATTTGGAGCATTTCACAGAAGGCCTTTACGAGTATCCTCATGCGCGTACTGCCAGCACGAAGCCCATGCACAAAGATGATGCTCTTATGGTGGTGGCAGCAACATTTTATTCTGTTAACCATTTCTCAACGTGCTAGGTCCAATTGAGTTGTCAAATTCCCAAAATCCATTCATAACCTAGTGTTTTGGGACAACAAACAAAGCAATCAGAGTGGGACCAAAAAATCACTGTTCATCTTCACCATTTTCTAGATTTTCACATAACCCTAGTTTCATCCCAAACTTGAAAATTCACATCTTTCTTATTTTGAGTCCAAATTAAGCATGTTATTTGGGGATGGGAAACTTATGGATTAATTTCATAGAAAGAAATTAAGTTATGAAAGGTCATTATTTTTTAAAGTTTATGCTAGGGTTTCATTTTTCTCCAAAAATACAAGGAGAGACTTTTTAAATTTTATGGAAGTATTAGTAGATTCATACATCGAAAATTTCATGAATTTTGACAATGTATATTGTCGATGGCACTAAAGGCACTTGCAATAAAATGATAATGCATAATTTATTATATTTTCGGATCAGGCAAAATAATTTTTATCACTGTTATGATGCAAGGAAGTCAACCATAATAGCTCAGATCCAATATAAATGTATACAACTAGCTAATAATTAAAGGGAGAAGAGGAGGAAGAAGCAACGGGGTTGATCGTTTCTCCTAGCACGAGTTTTCATAGCTATATTAAGACTACTTGGCTACTTATCTCATAAAGAGCTCAGATAAATTTATAAAACTTGATAATAATTAAATTATGTTCAAGAAACTTATTTGAAATGTGAAAATCTCAA
The DNA here is from genome assembly GCA_903798405.1 of Fraxinus platypoda. Classification (NCBI taxonomy): domain Eukaryota; kingdom Viridiplantae; phylum Streptophyta; class Magnoliopsida; order Lamiales; family Oleaceae; genus Fraxinus; species Fraxinus platypoda. Next base: position 5,804 of record CAIGRT010146163.1, on the reverse strand, counting down.
GGATATTCAACAGTCACCAATTTGAAACACTCTTTTCATAAAAATAATAAAAACAAAAAAAACCTCTTATCACAATGAAAAGAGTTCACGACTGTCGAAATGCCAACTTTGACAATGATTCTGTGCAATATATGGATTTCAAAACTTTCAATTTTGCGTGATCTTAGTGCAAGAATACCTATGCATATATGTTAATTTGTAACTCCCCTATTATGTTATATAGAGTTATTTGAATGTTGAGTGGTCACTGAGATTTCACCTTTTGAATTTATATAATAGCTTCTCCTACCAACTCAAATTTATATCATCTAGGTCAGGTCAGGTCAGGTCAGCCCACACGAGCAGATAACTGATTTTCAACACATAAAACTACTCGAAAAGAGTCAAGCTACCAAGAACAGTCATTATGATTATTATAACAGTAATCCGTATAAACTAAATTATTATTATTTTTTAAATATATGTGTGAATCTGAAAAGGAGTCAGGATACAAACCCTAGCACTTGCACCTATTATAATAGTAATTCATATACATTATATGGAATCAAATAAAAAGGAAAATATCAAAAAATATGATGATAACAAGAAGCTAGAGGCATGATTACCAGAGTCTGATGAAGGACACTGATCTTGAGAACTTGTCTTTCCCATGGCAGTGAATTCCTGTTGAGGTGGGTTAGTTGAATGAGCAGAGGGCTGGTCTTGTAGTTGAAAACTCAAATGCTTTAACTCCTACCAGTGTCAGATTGGAAATTGAACTTCGAAACTGAGATTCTTGGATGAAGGCAAGGAGAATTATTCTTTCAAATTCTGCTAAAGACGAATAGTTAACAGTAAATGTGGCGCCCAAACAGAAGCTTGTCATCACTTCACTTGAAAAAGTTTCAGAATTGAAGGTTATTACTTACTGAAGTAGAAGAATCCCCAAGTATAACCCACAAGCTCCACAATGACCAACTCTTTATGATTCACTTAAGCTGCTTGAGGAAAACACATAATAAATAACCTTGATAGCATCAATCATCTAATATGCTGGAGAGTGTTATAGTAAATGAGGGCATAATTTGCAACAATGAATAGGTTAGACGAACAAGAACACTGAACCGTTGGTGAAATAACAGTCTAAAGAGTTAAATCTAGTTGTATTTCTGTAGGCAGTATTAGCTCACATTACTTGAATATAAGAACCAGAATACCACTCAACTACAAAGTTTTTGCCCTAAATAAATGGAAGTCAATATAGAATAGGCCCTCGAGAATGAAAACAAGAATAGTGGGTTAAAAGACAAGTAGTAACTGAACTTGGATCCAAAATTTCATTTTCGTTACTCAACTTTAATTTGTTCCAAACTGGTCAATTAACCTTGTAAATTGTTACAGTCACCCACTTGTTCCATCCAATATTTAACGGATAATCTACGTGGCCCGGCGGTTTCAGAGTGGCTTAACATCCTGCTTAATCTTCAATTTTAAATGCCACCTATTAAAATCGCTTTCAGGTGGAAGAAACGTTATTATGTTTGTATACTATACTTGGCTCATTTATAATAACAAGTTGAACTTTCTTCAACTTCTTCATCCTGCCAAAGCAACCCAACCCACCACCCATTGCCACCGCCATGACACCCTTCCCCGCTGATGTCACCAATAACTCATTGCAGTTGCATACTTTAGTGTTCCTCGACGTCATCGGTACGAGAACAGCAACAGAAAGAACCCATTTCTTCCCTAGATTGCTTGTGCTCTAAACCCAAAACAAATATATCTCTACTTTTCATTATCACTACAGCACCAAACCTAGTGATATTTGGGAGGAACCAAGATGTGAAAGGCATTAACATGGTACACTAGGGCTAGTTTAGATGTTGCGGTTCATGGATTCGAAGTAATTTTGAAATGCTCGATATCGGGTTTGGAAACAGGTCAAGAATCTCCGTCCCTGGAACTGTTGAAACCTTCCATTGTAGGTAAGAATTCACTGAATAATAGTGGTGTAGTTGGGAAATAATTTGGGAAAAAATGCAAATCTGGAAATAATCTGAGCAAATCTGTTAAAAATTTACATGTTTGGCTTTAGAAAAATAAGTAAATGAAGAAAATGCCATGTCAGATTTCCCCTAAGCCACAGACTATTCGGTTAAATAATGGATGGCATACTAACTGAGTGAAGTAACTAAAACATTTTATAAAGTGAACATTTTGAACAAAATGAACTTCAGTGACAATATGATAACCTTCTCCTTACTTCATAAAATAAGTTTGTATATCGTGAGAATTAGTAGATAAGATAAACTTTAAGTCAGACGCCGCGGAAGGAGCTGCAATTATGTTCGTTGCTACAATAACTTTCAAGACAACAGTGGACTCGATGCCTTCTCCATCAACTAACAACCCACTTCAAATGCATAAAAAGGTAGACTGCCTGAGAAATTCCTGTGCATTTGGCCTCTGTGCTTCGACCCACATATATCAAATCTGGAAGTAGTGATTATACAGCAAAAGAGCATTAACACCAGGACTTCCACTTGCTACTTGAACGAAAATACATTTACAACTGAAAAACTAATGGACAGTGGCAGTAGAAAAATTGAGAGTAATATTGACGAGCCTAAGCAAGGACAAATTCAACCCCTATGATTCTATTAGTATGGAGGTTGGTGAGATTTCCTTGTAAAAGGTTAAAATGTAATTGATTGTATGTGCCACCTAACAAGAACTGATTACCTAATTAAATGGTCCTCTGTGGTTAGCTTAAACTTGTCAAGCCACTCAAAACCTGATGGTTAGCTTAAACATCCTAAATAGAGTACAACAACAGACTAAGTATTCTCATCAATAAATTTGACTTGAATTCTCTTTCCCAGAATATCTAAAGCAATTAGATTCTTAGCAACTACAACATCCCATGTTAGTTTTAGCCTATCCTTCCTCTTCTAACTTGTGATGTCAAGATTGTGTCAACCGTTTTGGTCTGTTCAAAACATGTTGCAACCACCTAATCATGTTTCACATTGTCATTTCTGTTTCGTTCATCTTATCATATAGCATAGCAAGTCTAAGCACTGTCTCCTAAAATAAAGAAATGAATAATTAACTGAAGAGACAAGTGTCATTTCGCACCCACTGAGGTTCTTAGAAGGAAAAATCTTTATTATTCACAAAAACAGAGAAAATCACAACCCACTCTTATCGCACACAAAACCATAGAAAAAATCACTACCCAAGAAACTTAAGTCACAGTAAGAAAGTTTTTTCCTGCTATCACAAACAGAAACACTACGCTGTTATCTCCAACTACACATGCATTCAAGAACCATAAACTAAATAGAAGAACTCCTGTCTTAAATGAAAATGTCCAGATTGGATATGAGAAGCCAAAACTCACAACCCACAATCCCTATCCTCACAGTGAAGTTTACTCTAGACAAAACACAGCAAATCCCTCATTTAACTAGCAATAAAGGTCAAGAAGTTTTTATCGCTCCACTAGCTTACCATGTGAACCTGAAGCTCTATACACATCCATCAGACATAAGCTAAATCAATACTCAAAACACGAATCCATATCACGGGTATATGCATACAACTCGAAGATCAGTAGAAATGAAAAAAAGATTGCAGAAAATCCTTCAAAAATTTGCAGAATTTTGACGTGAATTGGGAGGACAAAAGAAGAACTTTCTATACACATATACATACATAGTGAAAGGGGAAGGGAAAGGGAAAGGGAAAGGATGGAGAGGGACCTCTGGGATCTGCTGCCAAGACTTGAAGAAACAAATGAAACACAATTGTTGGGATGAAATTGGGCATGTTCCCTCTCTTCAAACTGCCATTATCTATGGCTATTACTACATATTCTCTCTCTACAATTCTTGGCTGTATTCGAAAATTATTATTAAAATACTGACTTAATATGAATGACCTCAATAAAGGCAAACACTGCCACCCACCAGCACCATGACTGGCATAAAAAATTAATATAATTAATAATATATATCTTAACTCTCTCGCTCTCTCCACTCTTTCTCTCTCTTCTTCTTGGATTGTTTTTTGTTTTGTAGCGTTTAACGTCTTGTTCTATTGAGATTGTCGGGCGGATGAAGTGGACTCAATGCCTTGACGTTTTATCTTCCATTGACTGAGTTATAAATTATTTAAAAAAATTATAATTATTGTTCATTTATTTATCATTTACTTTTATCTATTTATCAATTAAATCTTTTATAAATTTTATCAAACAATTCAACTAAGAGTGTATTTGATTGACTTTATTTTTCATGAAAAATGTCATTTTTTACCCAAATTCCTACATTTGGGGCGTTTGATTGACAATTTTTTTCATAAAAAATATTTTTCAAATTTTGATCATGTGACCATATTTTCCTAAAAAAACATGAAAAACATTTTTTTAAGGCGAGGTGATTTTGATTTTCCAGATAATTCATTTCGGGAAAAAATCGTATCTACCCACTTTTAAAAAACTATTTCATAAAATACTACACATTGTTTTATATATGTATTATACCTTTTATTATATGAGAAATAAAACTAAAAATATTGTTTCCTAAATTTACTCTTATTCCATTGTATATATATTACATAATTTGTAATGCTAAATTCAATTAATGCAATCAATTATTATATATTAATTGTACTTCCAAGACAACCGCTATTTCAAAAACAACCGTGGAAAATTGTAGTTTGCTTTAAAGCTAATTTGGTGTCAAGCGTTTCTTTGGCTAATATCAATGGACACAGTTGCTTACATAAATTATTTTGTTTGTACACCACACCGACTGAAGTTACAAAAAGAATCTTGAAGGGAAGGATGTATTATACTTGTAGGCAAAGCTAGAAAACTAATTCAGTTTGTATATTTGAATATTACGTGCTTCATTGCCTACTATTCTTTGTTAGAATGCTTTATTCACATTCGAGAATGGAACGTTGCTTGTCTTCGAGTTGTGTTGCCAAATTCTTGATTAAGCGTTCTAACAAAGTACAGTATGCAAACCAAGAAAAATCATAGTTTGTGTTCATAAAAAAAATTGATTATACTGTGTCTCGACACCATGAGGCATCTTTCATAGGCTATAATTTGTTCTAATGTTAGATGTGTAGCATCTCACTCATAATACTATCTCTCTAGTGAATATACGTTGAGGTTTCACTTAAATTTTTAAATTATACTTCCTGGTGATGTAGTGATTGCATCTATTTATTTTAATTACGATTGAATGTAATTAGGACTCTTGTTATTTCTCAAGTTTTAGAACAACAATCAATTGAAATATTGCATGTAAGTGTGTGACTAAACATACTGCTGCAATGTATTTATTTATTTTTGGATGAAACCTTGCAATTATAAACCTAAAAATATGAAGATATTTTAAATAATTATGAACTTGCACTGCTAAGCAGTAACCAAAATGAAGTAGACGAACATGATAAGGAAATGGGTGTTTAACATTTCAAGACATCTATTCATAATACTCCAATTTCAAACAAAACACAAATTTTGAATATAAACTAACCACAAAATAAACTAAACTAAATACACCCAAAATTTTCCAAAAAATTATCAAACAAATACAATGACGTAAAATCACGAGTTTGTCCACTGTTATATCAAAAGTAGACAAGACATCACAAAAACACTTATTCAAAATCTTTCAAGAAAACTCGTTCACATCTTTGCTGAATATATTCTTCGATTGGTTGAACAACTTTCTTTTAATCAGCAGCTCCCCATATTATATTTGTTTGTTCACCATCACATTTTAGATCAAAAACAAGGAAAA
>CAIGRT010146143.1:0-19520 GCA_903798405.1 Fraxinus platypoda | reverse complement strand
GTTCATCAGATGATATCAAATCTCACTAAAAAACATAACCTTTTCAATCAAATACCCCACATATAATTTTCAGTACTGAAAATATGTTAATTTTGCATTCTCTTTGTTATATCACAACCAAAATTGAGAACCCAATCCCCTAAATAACACCCTGCATCCAGAATCCGAAAAAAAATGTAAACAAAATAAAATAAATGAATGAATAAACTCAAAGAGGGGTTTAATTTCCAAAGATTAAGTGTCAAATAACTAAAAAACAAAAAGCATACGCCTTTTCGCAAAACCCTCGTGTAATACGTGAACCCAGATCCATCCCTCCGCAACCCATAGCTCGAAAAACAAAATCCAAAACTATTCGTTTAAATATATTTCTCTAAGTGTCCTAAATAACAGAAAAAATCCCAGCCCAGAAAAGGACAGTAAATAAATTAACGAACAATTGTTTACTTACAGTAACAGGGGCATCCACTCGCTGAACATTACTCTCTTCAACAAGAATTTCCATGGCTTTGAGGCAAAGGGCTTTGACTTCAGATTCCTTGAGCGGTTCACATCTTTTCAGCTGCTCTATTTGGCGGTCTAAGTCCGACATCTTCACAATCTCAGATTCAAACTTTCCAATCCTCAAAAATTCCTCTGCGAATTCAGTTAATAAACCCAAATTCTGATTCTGCAATCAGAATATTGGATTTATGTACTTCCTCTTTGCAGAATTATTAATTTACTGAAGTCTCATAAGTGGTTAGTTGAGGTTCACTACTTTTTTTTTGTGGGCTTTCTTTTTCTCGTATCTTGCTCCCCCACCGGGATTGGATTTTCGCGATTCGCGCTGTTTTCGCTGTTAAATTTTCGGAAAATTTAGATTTTCACCCACACTATTTCTAGTTTTATTTCGTTTTGCCCCCACTATATTCAAGCACAACATTAAATTCATCGTGTACAATCACCTGATGCGCACTTTGCCCTGACCCTAACGGCCATCTCCATCCCTAACGGAACTATATGAGTCAGAAGTTCCACGTGTGATTTTAAAGTCGATACTGCAACATAATAAATAGTGTTGTATAACATATCATTGCCCCGATAAACAAAAATCATAAACCTTGTTGTTGTAGATGCAATTGATTCCATTACGAGATCAATTCAATCTTACCCAACTAATCATCCTCATCCTTAACAGGTAATACAAACTCCAACGAAGAAGGATCCAAGTGGACTTTGTATACTCCAAAAGTAATTGATTATCGTGTTAAATTTATTAAATATACACTAACTATTACAACAAGCAATTTTCCTATTTAGAGTGTGTTTGGTAGAGATTAAAATCGGATTAAAATTGAAAAACTAGCCGTTATTGTTGACTTTTATTAGACGGGTGGGACCCAATAACGGTTATATTTTCAATTTTAATTGATGGTTGAAAAAGAAGAAAAAAGTATTAATGTGATGGAAAATATTATTTTATTGAAGAATGTGTGGTTGAAAATGAGAATTGATTTACTGTAGAAAATGAGAATCTGTACCAAACAGGCTCTTACACTAATATTCACTTATCTTTTAATATAAAGTAAAGAAAAATTTGGAGTTTACGTCTAAAATTATTTTATAAAAAATATATATAGTTAAAAATGAATTTTGGGAAAAATGAGTTTTAAAAGAATTAGGCTAGGGCTAAAAGTGGTGTGTAATGAATTGAGCCGAACAAATAGGATATGTTAAGCTACTTAAGCTCGCAATTTACGTGAGTTGGATGGACGAGACATGCAGGGCACAAGATTATCTCGTGAAGAGGTTTAAAAAAAAAAAAAAAATTAAGGTTGCACAAGGTATGGAAAGTCAAGATTAAATTGTAATACTTTAAAGATGAGGATCAAATTGCACTAAAATAATAGATTGGGGACCTGAAACGCAAGTTTCTCATACTTTTATTTTGCGAACGAGCTGTCCAACATTAATTATTAATGATTTCTTGTCTGAATGCGGTGGTGAAGACGACGATTACGTCGGACAAAACTTGCCGGTAATCGGTGGCGCCGCCTGTCACGTCCCATTTCAAATCTTTTTAAATATCGTCAACTTTCCAATTATTCATCCCATCATAAACTACGATTCGCTATTTAGATCTCCGCTTCCGTTTCCAATCAAAAGGTAATGCATTCCGCCTTTTTCATCTTCATCAGTATCGCAATTTTTATTTTTATTTTCATTTATCGTAATAAGTTCGATAATCGATTAAGATTTGACAGAGCTTAATCTCTTTTTAAGCCCTAATTCAATTGTGGCGGTTGAACACCTAATCACTTGTAATTCAGCTGCGTTTCTTCCGATGCTAACTCAAATTTGACCTTTTTTAATGCGATTCGGTTTGAAATTTATTTACTGCGTTTTCCTTTTTGTTTGGTGGAAAGTTGTTCTTTTATGCTGCTTATTTATGGCTTATATTAATTAATTTATGTGATTAATTGGTGGCAGCTGTTTGATCATCTGTTTTAATTCAATCAAAATTTCTCAATAGTACTATGAGACAATAAGAAAATATGTTAATTGCTTTGCATAAAATTGAGAATCGGGGAATCTACTGATAGAAATAGTGCGGCATTGATTTGATCTTGGATGCTAATTTTTGGATATTTCAATTTTTTTGAATGTGGTACTTACTTTTGCGGTTTTTTATGATTATATTCATAGTAACCTCAAAACTACTTGGCTAAGCTTTGAAGTGCTTTTAAGCCGTGGGTCCCAATGAATGTGTGGTTAAGTAAAAGATGTGGTTCCTAGGAAGTGTGGATAAAAATTGAGTTTGACCATCTTTTAAGCATTTATAAGCTTTGACAAACATGCACAAAGACTTGTATATCTATAGCTTATAGCATGATTTTGTCCCTACCTAATTTGTGATAGATTATCAATTGACTAGCTTTTTTTTTAGTTGCCATCTTGATTACTGAAATACTTATTACTTAGTAAAGGTGCTCAGTTTTAGAAAACTATGTTGTCTTAATTACAGACAATGGCAGCTTCTGGGGACTCGTGGGTAAGGGAGTACAATGAAGCAGTAAAACTTGCCGATGACATCACTAACATGATATCAGAAAGGAGTTCATTGCCCGCCACAGGGCCAGAAGCACAGCGACATTCATCTGCCATACGGAGGAAAATTACCATACTTGGAACCAGGCTCGAAAGCCTACAGTCTCTTCTTTCAAAGCTTCCTGGAAAGCAACCTCTGTAAGTTGTCTCAATTGAACATCCCTCTGACTTGTTTATTATATTTTCAAGGAATAATCTTAAGTTCTATTGAATTAAGTAGTCGAATCTTGAACCCATGTATAATTTGTAGATTGCATTTATATTTTGCTGCTCTAAACTTGCACACTCGCTTAAACTTAAGAGATATGATGCACTCATTCATTTAACTTATAAAAGCAGAGAATTAATAAAGAGCGCTTTTGTATATTATTCCTCAGGACGATGATGAAATACAATCTGTACAAACAGTTATACGAAAAGGAATAATACCTTGGCCTATGCAATAAGGACACCTGTCATAACAAACCCTCGACAATCATATATGCTAAAGATCGAGACTCAGCAATATTCTAGAATAAGTGACTTAGCTATATTCTATAACAGACCTAAACTATAAACTAATTAATCCATATATTAACTCTAACAAAGACGTACCTTATATTGTTAAAAAAGGAGGAGGAGATACCCTTGGTTAATTGATAGAAAACTAAATAGACCTAACACTTGGTTTTATGTGTTCATTGAATTTCTCATTGTTCTCTCATTGTGGCCTTTGTATGGCTCTTGAACCTGCTTGTACTCGTATGCAGGACAGAGAAAGAAATGAATCGGCGGAAAGATATGGTTGCAAATCTAAGTTCAAAGGTAAACCAGATGGCTTCCACATTGAACATGTCAAACTTTGCAAGTAGGGACAGCTTAATCGGGCCAGAAATTAAGCCAGCTGATGCCATGAGCAGAACAACTGGGCTTGACAACTATGGTGTTGTTGGTCTTCAACGACAAATCATGAAAGGCTAGTGGCTATAAATCTTTTATTCATCTTATTTTTTCTTTATCTTTCTTAATATATGATGACTTTTCTGTTTCGTATCTTCGTGCAGAACAAGATGAGGGCCTTGAAAAATTGGAGGAGACGGTTATAAGCACTAAACATATAGCGTTGGCAGTCAATGAGGAGCTTGATCTGCATACAAGGCTAATTGTGAGTGTTCTTGTATTATAACATGCTTTTTTCCTAACACGAAAGCTAGTCCTCTGTAGTTCACATATCGCAATGAACTGCTATATTGATGTTCATTTCTGTTTGATTTCATTCTGTGCAGGATAATCTGGACCAACATGTTGATGTCACAGACTCTCGGCTGCAGGTGACCCTTCTGTCTAGTAACATTTGATTGAATTGTAATAAAACCTCCTCGAGCTGGTGAATAGAATTTTGGCATTATCTTTCATAGCATGTGGTCAACGCAGGTTAATGTCTTTGCGCATTTTGATCCTCTTAGTAGTGACATTACAAGATAGACTCGTCATCATTGCTGAAGTATGCTAGACTTTTTATATTACAAATAACTTATAGACGTAAAATAAAGCTAAGTCAAAAAAGGGCAAGTTTAAAATATGCTTTGATAACTTATTTTTTCTGACTTTTGACTTTTTAAGTAAAAAAGTTATTTATTTTGAAAGTAACTCGTACTTTATCAATAAATAAGTTGTTTATTTTAAAAAAACTTGTGATTTATAAGTTAACTTTTAAGCTTAGCCAAACATGGTGTGTGAGAACCGGTTTCAAGGAAATGTGTGTGAACTAGGTTTAGACCATATCATGCCTATGCATTTTGGTTATTTTGACTCGCACGTGAAGTATTATTAATGGAAATCTTGTTAACTCGGGGAATTTGCGCAACTTGATAAGTATTTACTTACTAATTTTCTATACCTCTATTCCACTTGCTTTATTTTGTCGGTTTTCTCCCTGATGCAAACAGCGAGTGCAGAAGAGGCTTGCAATATTGAATAAACGCACAAAGGGTGGTTGTTCTTGCTTGTGTCTGCTTTTATCCGTAATTGGGATTGTTGTTTTGGTTGCTGCTATATATATGCTGATCAAATATTTGTAATATAGAGAAATGTGGAATTTGAACTTTCTGCTGTCCTTTTGTCCTGGATTAAAATTTAACATTGATGTGTCGGAAAGAAGAAGAAGAAGAAGAAGAAGAAGAAGAAGAAGAATGAGAGTGGAATGGCTGTGTTATTTGTAAAGTCGAGTGGATTTTTAATTTCCTCTTTGTTTGGATTCCTTGTTTGTGAGAGTGATGTGATATGTTTGGATAAATTTCCTGTTAAGCTTTTCAAAATTTTCTAAGTTAATTAACATATTCATTAAGTTCGTTTGTGGTTCTGATGTACATTTCAATTTTAGCAACACAGAAGTTTCCAAAATCACAGTATACCCTTTAATCTTTCTTGATTGGTCTTTAATATATTTTGACTTTTTAAGCTAAGCTTTTGTTTGGGAGAAAATTTTCCAAGTAAAAATTGATTTTTTGGGGAATGTGTGGTTAGAAAGTGAAGAAAGATTGTGGATCCCTAAAAGGTTTGGTTGAAAATGATTTTGGGGAAAAATCTCTGCCAAACAAATCATATAGAAGACCTTCGAAATGGAAGAAAATGCGATTATACACATTTCACCATTACCCTGTTGTAAAGGCCATGCTAATAAATTGGTCCATTATATCTTGCTATCTCTTCCGTTGTAGATGATTATTTAGTTGATAATGTGATCTGTTGCATAAAGGTTTTTGTACGCACGCACACTATTGATCTATTAAGGCTTGTTTGGCAACACTTTTGAAAAGTCAAAATTGCTTGTGAGATTAAGAAATTACTTTTAAACCTGTTTGAATGTTTTTTTAGGAGTACTTGTATGACTAAAAGGGCTTTTAGAATAAATTAATTTTAAAGGCTAAAACCATTTGTACAGAAAAATGGCCACAGAGCAGTTCGAGTCCCCTCAGGGCCACTGGGGTGAGCATCCGATCGAAAACTTCATGACCCCGTGAGATTAGTCAAGGTACGCGCAAGATGGTCCGAACATACACGGTTATCAAAAAAAAAAAAATGGCCACAGAATTTCACCAAAAATTTCACATGGAGGTGAGTTCCACTGTGAATAAAATATTGTAAAAAATGCGGACCTCACTTGTGTTGTGTGTGGTCGGGTGGAAATCTGTATGCACAGATGGTCCTAATTTAAAATAGTTTCTTCAAACAGCTCTTTTACGAGAAGTAGAAGTAAAGATAGAAGTCATATCAAACGGTCCCTTAATCCTATTTTTGGTTAAAGAATTATCATGGAGATAAGAAACTGAAAGGTACAATAAAAATGCATCCGATACAGACGATATTACAAAAATCAATATGGATCATAAGATGCAGCTTCGCCCCTTACTAATTGGAAGGAAATTTAAATAAACATTATGGAAAAATGAAAATGTGAAATAGAGTAAAGACAGCCTAAAAAAAGAGCTTTCGAGGAGATAGTCGAGGAGCACTGGAATTTGGGGCTGATGTCTTGAGGGAGATGGGAGATTTTGTGCTTTCTTGGCTCCCTGCAACTTTATCGACTAGCTTTGCTCCTCTTGGGTCGGAAAGGAAAGACTTCTGATATGATTGTGTAAAACCAGTCGCAATGATGGTTACGTGTATCTCTCCATTGTATCTCTCGTCTACAACAGCACCAAATATGATGTTTGCAGAAGGATCTGCCAAACTGGTAACAACCTGGAAACCGATAGATGAAGAAACTAAATATATGAAACGCCATATCCCAAACTCACAATCACAAACCCGAGGGTTTATAGGCATTCAATTCAGGCGAGCTATGCAAAATCCCAAGTTTTCAATTTAACTGTTTTGAGGAAGATCACATGCACTTGCTACGAAAGAGAGATTAAGAGAAGCTCTACATTACCTGCGACACCCTATTCACTTCTTGGAGAGTGATATCCTTTCCGCCAGTAATATTATATACGACTCCAGTAGCAGATTGAATGGAGGAGCCAATCAAAGGAGCCAAAGTTGCCTGTTCTGCTGCTTCTTCAGCACGGTTCTTACTAGAGGAAACACCCACGCCAAGCATAGCAGTACCAGAATCCTTCATCACTGCCTTAACATCGGCAAAATCCACATTTACCAGCCCAGGTATCTGAAAAACGAGAAAAGGAAAAGGCTCGTCCGTTAGTTTTGTCTCAGCCACACGCATAAACTTTGGCTAGGCTTTAAAAAAAAAAAGTTGAGTTAATTTAATCAACTTTCGTTTCTAAACATGTTTGAATAACTCAGTTTTAAGTTTTCAAGTAAAAAACTTGTGTTACTGTAAAAATAAGCAACTTATTTATTGCCAACTTTGACCAATAAATAAATTAATATCGAAACTTCCTTTTTTTTAAAATTCATTTTAAAATTGATGTAAGGTCTATCACAAAATGTGGCCTAAAACCACTATATGGAAATATTTGATAGCAGCAAGCTGTATTGATATTTAAAACTATTACAGATTTTGAGTGTTGTCAAAATTTCAAGTTCCAACATTCATTACTGAGTTACTTTGGCATCAAAGCATGGCATACATGAAGAAAGGAAAAATTAACACATTCCATTGTGATGCGCAAGCTTTCAGTAAATGTCAAAATTTTGTTATAGAGCTAAAAAGAACTGCAGGACGTCAAGATTCAACACCTCATAAAGAACATGGTTTCATAAAATCACTCACTGTGATTATATCTGATATCCCTTGGACACCCTGGCGCAGCACATCATCAGCTAGAAGGAAAGCATCCTGCAGGGCAGTCTGTTCATCAGCAATATCCAGCAGACGATCATTTGGGATCACTATCAGTGTATCCACATTTTTCTGGAGTTTTTCAATAGCTTCCAGAGCCTGAAAACAGTTGAAAAATGAAATTAAGGTTTTAAATGATAAGATTTTATAGTAAATTTGATACCAGAGAATTTTGCATCTCACCATGAATCAGTATTTATGATGAGAAAAGTGATATACAAGACTCAACAGTGTATTATTCTATTAACCTTCATAATCTACGTGAATCTAAAAGGTAATAATAAACAAGAAACGGTATTTATAATGACCAAAGCCACGGTATTTATAATGACCAAAGCCAAGGCTCAACTGTTTATTATTCTATTAACCTTCACAATCAAGGTGAATCTAATAGTTAAAAATATACATGCCTAAGAATTTTCATATGCCTCAAAAGGACCAGTTCAAGGCATTTGTAATTTCACTTTATGGTACATAAGAATGCCACATCCATTATTGCCAAGAAATGATAAATTAATTTATCATTTGATATCAGTATTAGTGGAATAAAAATCACAGGCGTGGCTCTGCCAAGATTACAAAGGAAAGGGCGCCGTTAAGGAACAAATTTCCGTCCTCCACCTCCTTCCTCTCCGAATAAAAACACACAAATACACAGCGAGAGAGAGAGAGAGAGAGAGAGAGAGAGAGAGAGAGAGATGAGCAGTTTCTACGAATCCAAGATCTAGGTATTTAGCCCCTAATTGTCTACCATTCTTCAAAAACTTTTTTTCTAAAATTCATTTTCAACCACACATTCTTACAATAAAATATTTTGCATGTAAACCCAAAACTTCTCAATGCTTTTTAACCACACATTTTTCAAAAAATCACTATTCAAAAACTCATTTCCCCGAAAAAATTATTTTTAATGGGCATTAAACAAGGGCTTAATGTGACCATCGCTCTATAGATCTTAAAATGAAAGAAATACCACATGCATACCAAAAGAGCAGTCCAAAAGCATTTCGTTCAGGCACAGGCATGATTCAAAATTCAGACGTTTCACCAAATGCCCGAAATATTTCCACTTTGGAACTTGTGGAAGAGAGATGCAAGGATAATTGAAAACTATAGTATTTTCAACATCAGTTTCATTTTCAAGTGTTCTAATGTGATAATGAATTTGGTAAAAAAATTTCCAATATCTCAAGATTGTATCATTATTTTAGAGAGGGAGAACTTTACAAGTTCCATTACACAGGGCATGAGAAAACATATTATCATGTATTTCGTGTTATCTAAATTGTCAGTAGATAGCCGCCATCACCCCTAACATATGTGTGTATCCTTTCAACAGGTAATATTGTTGTACAGGTTAATGAGAATATAGTATTTCTATAATCCAGGAGGAAGCACATACTGCACAAACATATTAGGTTGAGATAAATGATAAACTTCTTGTTCCATAGAAACTGGAAATGGCACTTGCCTGCAAGGATCTTTTACGTCCTTCAAAGCTGAATGGGTAGGTAACTACACCAACAGTCAAATAGCCAGCTTCCTTTGATATTTGAGCAACAACAGGAGCTGCACCAGACCCTGTACCCCCACCCATCCCTGCAGTTATAAACACCATATCCGATCCCTTGAGAGCATTTGCAATTGCTTCCTTTGATTCCTCAGCAGCCTGTTCCCCCAAAAGCGGGTTGCCACCAGTACCTGCATCTCTAGAACTGTAATTCTTACAATTAATTGTAGAAACATATTCACGTTCAATGCATTGAAGCGGCAAACCATCAAACCAATCTTGAAAGGTAGTAGTAGAGTACTTTGCATCTCATAAGAAAATTTGATATTTAATTTAATTCCAATAGCACTTTGTAATATATCTCAACTTTGAGTTTTCAAAATAGTAATGTCAGAAAATATAATGAGTTTGCAAACCAAGTCCACGCGTCAAAAGCTCCCCTATCTGAAGAGGGTTCTCAGCAGCAGATTGAAACAGTGCCTGAGCATCTGTGTTTATGGCGTAGAAGTCGACACCCTGTCATGAAACATGCAATGAAAAAATTGTTACCAGAAATTTACATTTATTCAATATAAAAGAAAAGGTGCTCCAATTTTCATGCAGTGGAAGATGTCTAAAGTGCGAACATAATCACAAATTCTAAACACTTCAGATTTCTCATTCTTTTGTCAAAATACTATGAAGAAGAGAGCACAAAAATCTTAACAAAACTAGATAAAAGAAGGATTAGGTTACATATATAGATGGACATAGAACAATTGATATTAGCTTTTAGAGGACGCTAAACTTCCAGAATAACACAAAAATATTAATATATTGTGACATTCTTAGAATGCAAACGCTAAAGAAGCAGAAAGTTAATACTTATTAGCACGTCCAAATAGGGATACTATAACTTAACCTGATAGTGACCATGACAACCTAATCCAGAGGCATCACAACTGTAAATACAACAGAGGCATCACAACTGTAAATACAAATTAAAATCCGACATATTCTAATATTTATAATCTAAAACCAAGCCAAATCAAACTGCACCGTTCATATAACCATAGTGGGGTAAATAATGCCCTGGCATTGATTTTACCATGAAATTCGGCTTATGTGCGTGTGTGTGTGTATATATACTCCAGTTTGTGTGATAAGCTGTAACATTTACAAGAATTAACAGGGTTCGTTTTGCATCTCGTTCATTTACAAATTCACGAAGAATAGCTGAATCCTACACAAAATACCTCAACACTCAGCATCAGCATTTAATTAAGCATTATTTAGAAGCTAACGGCAACAAAAATGTCAATTCGAATAAAAATAACCATTATAACAACAAAAAAGAAAAGAAAAAATAAGATACGGTAACCTGTAAGCCACTGCCAATCATGCGATTAATGGCATTGTTCCCACCACCACCAACGCCAACGACCTTAATCTTGGCGGAGTCCATTTGAGTGAAGGAGCTACAAATCCCCAAACGGCGTCGTCCGGATAGACGACTCCGGCCAGTCGTAGGGAAAGAGACGCAACTACATGCATTTTTCGACCTCAATAGGGAGAAGCCTATGGAAATGGATGTCGTTGAATGGAGAGATGACGTCAGCTCCAAAGATGGATTTGTGAGGCCAATTGCAGCCATTAATGCCGCTAGTTTCAGTGTCCCGAAATACTTTTGTGTGGATTGAAAGAGAAAGAGAGAGAAGAAAAAAATAAAAAAGTCTGTTAGGGTTCAGATTATATATTTTATTTGGGAGTGTACTTTACTGTTTTTTGCGCACGCAGAATTTATTTTCTGGATTTATTTGGGATTTTCCTTTTTATATTTTTGTCATTTTTCTTTGTTCGTAATTTTCATGCAATTTTAGTCTGTGTTTGGCTGATTTATAAATAGTTTATAAATAAAAATAATAAATAATATAGTGGTTGGTACATGGATAATAAAGAATAGTAATTATAAATATATTATTTAAATTAATGTTTGATTTTGATTGAATGAAAACTAACATTTTTAAATTAGAGTAATAAGAATTATTTTTATTGAGGAGGAAAATCGTAGCATTTACCTTGACGTATTACTCGACTAACAATTTAATTTTTAGCCTTTAAAAAGAACCATAGTTGGTACTCGAGTTCTATGACAATTATATAATCCGTTCTCGAAAACAAAAACAATCTAGTTTGTATATATATATATATTTAGGTGAGGTAACTATCTCTTCTATATCTTACTTCGATTGTATGAGGTGTATTGGGGGTTATGGCGGTTAGTGGGGCTGGGGGTGTTCCTTGGGGAGAAAAACTTCAATGGATGGTACTCCATGCATTCGTGTAATGCAAATCACGATACTCCATACATGAAGTCATTGAAAATGCGATATCTCGACACCTGAAGTGGTAAGAAATGAATAAAGTGGATGTAAGATGTCAGGGTGTTGCATTATGAATGGCTTAAAGTACAAGATATCGTGATTTGAATGAACAGTCTTACCACGTGTTCATATATGATTGTCTATTGAAATTTTTCTTGTAACTTGGACCTAATGAATATTACCCGATTCTATCCAAATTTAATGAAAATAGGAGTAAATGGAGGTATATAATCTATAAATCATATCATAAGTATTCAGTTTTCGATCTATTATAGACTATATTTTATATTTGGATAGGTTGAATTGCAAAAGTGTGTTAGGGCACAAGTTTAACATGAAAGTTAGGTTTCTGAAGTAGACAAGTACTTCTTTTAGAATGTTGATACATAAAGGTCATTTCTTGAGCAATAGATGCTAGGAATAACAATAAAACTAAATTAGTCATTCGTCGTGGCCACTACTGTGAAGAAATTCAAATCTCGAGCTTGAAGGAGCAGTTGAAGTTCATGTGTACAATGGAAGAGAAAAGGGAAAAAGAACATCTGTGTTATAATTCTAAATTCATGCATCAAATTCTATATATAGAGAATAACACAAGAAAAGATGGATTAAAATCAGAATACATGATCAGACAGATCTATATATGTCATTCCACAGTAAATTCTGCCACTAAACTGTTAATATTTGGCTACTTCACTGGATCTTACACTTGTGATTTAGCTTTTGTTACATATTTATAATAAATATTTCATATATAAAAAATGCAAATTTACTTGCAAATGATTGAAAGTGAAAAAAAAAATTCATTTTCTTGAAAGAAAACATTATTGTACCTCGGAGCACATCTCTGTATGTATAACTTGACATTTGACAAAGACGGGCTTAAAGTCCATCAAACTGACCTACAAAACATATTCCTATTGTATGCATTTGCCCTGCAACTATAGCTCACTTTGTAATTGTGTATCCTCTTTTTCTACTTGTCGGTCGTCTACTAGTGGAACGGAGGTTGTAGAATCAGTGTCTGCATCATCAATGGTCATATTTGATACTTCAGCCGCAAGCGAGCTACCTTCTTCTCCACTCAAGGATGGTGGGGATGCCTCAGGAGGAGCAGTTGCATCATTGGCAAAAGAACCATTAAGAGGAAGCCCAGGGGATGAACTGGGAGTGGTGGAAAAATCCAGGGATGGAGTGCCATTAATTGAAGGTGAAGGTGATCCATCAGAAAAGGCAGTTGCAGCAGGAGATGGGGTGGCATCAATGGAAGGTTCGGGTGATGCACCACGACTAGAAGCAGCAGGCGATGGGGACAACTGCTCGTCCACAGGTTGCTGAAGACTCCAATACATTATACTTGCGGTAAGAGTAAGGATCATCTTTTGGTTTACCTGACATAACATCAGCAAATGTGATGTCAGGATTCACACAATATTATCTCAAACTCCACATGATCAGAAGAAACAATTCAAACACGACCCTAAACCTTTCCACAATCACACAAAATGAAGATATAAAAGATTTTCTGATTTAAACTACTGAATAAATGCAAAACAGCATGTTGTAACAGCTTCTGAAACCTGTGAAATTACATGTAAAAGCATCATTTATGCATCAGGTAAAAATACTGTTTTCCACTCAACATACCATTGTAACTGCATATTTTCGAGAGCTTAAATTATAATACTGTTTGCCACTCAACAGACAATGCAAGTGCATGTTTTCGAGAGCTTAAATTATGATTTAAGCTGGTCAAACATATTCTTTCATCCACACATTTAGTATGACACGCAACTACTAAGTATCCACACATTTCATAGGCCCACAACTTATAATCACTTAAAAGCACTCTCAAACATGCTTTAAGTTAACCAACCTTTTTTTATTCCAAAGTGGTTACTAAAGTATGCTTTTTGGTTTAGTGAGGTTACTCAATCAAATCTGCTAGTTTTGCTGATGGAATATCTGGCGTGGAGACTCCTCATTAAGGAAAATAAATCTGATAAATATAGATAAACTTCCCTATAGGTTGAGTGACTACAATGTTTTCCACCTTTTGTGTATAATCTGTTGTCCATTTGCTGTTATTTTCAGATACATGTAGTGGCAAAAACAAGCACTTAATCATTTTGAAGTATCCCTACACTATTGTGGAGCAGACTGCTCACTTTGAAATAAAGAAAGAAATCGAAAAATCTGACAGACGACTGAAATTGTATTTCTCACCTCCATGATATCTTCAGGCAACAAGAAGATGGAACAGCCAAGCTTCCTGGCAACACTGATTATATAAGTAGCATTCAGCTTCTTCTCCTCATCTGCCACAAGAATTAAAAAGGTCGAGTCAAATTTCCAATATACAGTTTGTGTTAGTTCCAAAACATAGTCAACGCTGACACTAAATTTAAAAGTAAAAATAAAATAAACAAAACAAGGAAACGCCAAAGAAAGTACATTACTCTCCATACTGAAGATGTTAATTGAGTGTAAAGTGTAAACTAATATTGGATTAATTCCACTGAGGAATGATAAAAAAATTGCAGAAAACTGAAAAAACTCTTATATTCATTTTCTTGTCGATTGAGAAACTATCTAGTTCAGAGAAATGAGAAAAAAGTGTGATGAAACTATTTTCCAGGCTGCTCCACAGTGGTAAAGTCTCATTTTGTGTGTTGGTCGAAGTTACAATAGTCACATTGAACCCTGGAATATGTTCAAAGCTTTCGAAATGATCTTCCAGTTCTGCATAATGTTGGGCTGTAACAAAGTTTCTTACCAGAAAGTTCTGGTACTACAATCTAGCAAAGGCATTTACACTATTATAGAAGTAAGGACCACCCATTATAGTTCTTACATCCCCTGCATATTCACTACAGATTTCAGATTGAAGTTTTTAGCAATCGATCAGGATTTTTCATTACAATCTGCAGTTGAGAGTTTGCCTGTCCAACTACCAAGTTCATTATTTCACAAGAAATTTACAGTTGCAACATACCACTTTCACCCTTGGTAACGAGATTCCAATTAACAACTCGTGGCTCAACTGCACTGAGAAGCTCAAGAAAGAATAATCCACTTGAAAGGTTCTTGTCCTACATACACGTTCAAAAAACACATCATCACCAAGCCATTATAGCTTATCACGCAACTGTCATTTCTTTAAACACATTAGTACGTGTTGTGAGATAAGTTTGCTGGTGATAATTTTTCAAGAAAAAGGTGTTCAATCTCAACCTTAAAACTTTCCATTTGAGATGTTCTGCCTGAATGCTTCACTTTTTTGTTAGCCCAAGTCAGTATATCAGCGTCAGAAAACTCCTTTCCTTGGGAACGGGATCTTAAGTTCTTCAGGAGTTGAAGCATATTGAACCTCATTAGCTGCCAAAGGAAAGCTGAAAGAAAAAAGAGATTAACACACAACATTATCTAGTTTCATATTTGGTTTTAATTTCATCAGAAGCTAAAACCAGTCTAGGAAGTTAAAATAAGAAGATGTCTAAACCTCATCACATGCCAAAAGAAATCCAAAAAAAAAATATAAAAAAAATAGAAATAGGTAAACAACAAAATGAGTTCAGGAAGTGACGAAAAATGAGGTTCAGAAACCAAAGGAAACAATGAAACAAAAATATTAGCGGTATATGAATAAAATAATGCTAGTGGACTCCTAACTATCAATCACGTCCTAAAGAAGCAAAGAAGCAGAAGGTGAATGCCCAAGCATGTGGTGTGGCATAACACATTCAAATATAAATCAGCTATCTTTCATCCCTTCATGCCAAAATCTCATTGAATTTGTATACAATCATATGTAGCATGAAAGAAAAAATTTGCCCTTCTGAACACTTCAATTGGGCTTTATAGTTCCCATAAGAAAGTTCTGTAACTGAGGCCATAAACGCTTGGCCACTTTTGTCATTTAATAAAAATGTTGATAAGCTGAACTTGACCGAACTAACCTCACACAGTCAGTAGTATTTCAAATTTCATGTTTATTCAAGAAAAACCAATATGTATTTCCCTTTTCAATGGGATGACACAACTATACAAATGAAACTCCAAATTAGACTCAGCAGACTACATGTTTACATTTAACGGGGACCAATAAGAAGTCAATTCCATGGACCAATTACGGAGCAGGGAAAGAAAGATCTGAGTCATCCAAGTGAATTATTAGACCGGCTTCTAAATTGGAAGTCCGTCTGTCTTATCACATACACATCTTTAAATCTTTTTTCGCTCTCAGTTGGCACAACAATATATTGGATGATACAGGAAACAAATCAATCGTGCAGCATTAAAATCCTGCATCAAAACAAAAGTCGATAAAGAGTAATAGAAAAATGAAATCAGGTACTCAAGGTACCATCCATGCCATATCTGGTTTCGAACCTTTTTCGGCTCATTTAGTCAGAAAAATCGGTTTCTTTCACTTTTACAGTTGTGTGTTTGTTTAGCACCAAATAAATGCTGTTATTTCCTATTTACTTTGCATACTGGTTATTCAAGTAATCATGAACAGTTGGTGTAACTCAAACTAAAAGAGGCCCAAATGACAAGTTCATTTTCTTAATAGAGCAAGGTGAGCACATTACCAAGTATGAGTTTCTTATTCCCTTGTACAAAATCATTCCCAGCTACGTTGACTAGGGAAAGCTTCAACTGCTTCCCTATTCCAACAACTTGGTTGCAATTCTCTACTTTTCTGAATGGCATTCTTATAGGAGGTTTGGTTGCCTGCTTCCAGTTGACAGATCCTGGAGAAACTTTATCCAGCACTTCCAGAAGGATCCACCTGCAGATGTAACAGGTTTATAATATTCAAGAAACTGGTAATTCTGATGTCCGAAGGAGCGAACTCCAAACAGATGGTAGGTCTGATTACTCTAAAACAACTTCAAAACTAGGAAGCATGAACGCGGACTTTATTTTAGGACATGAAACGATCAAGCCAACATGCAATTTTTCAAAATATTACAGACATGACACGTTCACGACATGCTGATTAAATAATTTTTTTTATTCTTTTCATTCTTTATATTTTATATTTTAAAGTAAATTTTTTTTTGTTAATTTCGACATGTCGAAAATGTATCTTGCGTATCGGCAATGTATCTCCCAACATATCAGCAATGTGTTGACAACATGTCTAACGGTAGTAAACCAAAATATAATTTGGATACGCCACCTGTCGTTTCTCGATGCCGTGTTGGACGCTGACACTATGCATCTCCCGGAGTGTGGGAATTTGTTTCGGTGACGAGTCTAATTGTACAAAACCAAAAAATAATTTGTACATGCTACCTAGTGATCACAACGTGCCGAACACCAACTCGTTGGCGCCCAGAGGGTGTCGATGCATCCTAGAATTTTGCATTGTTTCGTGTTAATGTACAACATTTTCATATAGATGAAAAACTCACCCATTTCTAACATCCTCAAACAAGTTATTGACATAAGAGGCAATTCCCAGACTATTGATCCATAAGCGAAAGCATCTCTCTTCTCTAGATATTAGTTCATCATCTGTCATCATCTCTGCGAAAGAGATATTTTTGTTGTCTGTAGACAAGCCATTCCTGAGAAAAAAAAATTCCTTAAAACTTTTTCAGACACGTGGTAACAAATATGAGAGCAAGATCAAATTAAAGAAAAGCAAAAGGATTTTGTGAACAATATTACTACTCAAGGTTCTAAAATAAGCTTAGAGTATGTATGGTAAACATTGTCATCTTACTTACAATTTTTGGTCAAACTTTAATTTTGACTACAATTACAACTACTGCCCACTTATTATCCACACATTTCATGCGACCCATTACTCCTCTCATTATAATCTCCTTACAAGGATTATAACCCAAACACACACTTAATTGCAGTAGAGGTTCTTTCATTGTGCGAGCTACTAATGAGTGCCTTGTTTATAGTTTCTAGGTGTGATTACCTGAAAATTTACTAAGCATTCCAAAATAATATTTAAGAACTAAGTATCATGTTGATGGTTAATGACCTTCATCCCACAATATTTGTAAAATAATAGCAGCAGAAAATTTCAAGCTAAGAAATTTTAACGTCAGATGTGTAATGCAGTGTAACAGTAAAATGGTTGAACATTTTAAAGGGTTTCAGAGGGAGGCATGCATAGACAGAGAGAACATGACCTGCAAAAACACTCGTTACTTACTGGCAGTAATAAAAGTTCATTATTGTTCTTTTTCTGTCCAACGTAGACATAATTTCATTGCCCAAGAAATGTAGCCATGGCAGTAAAAGAATAAATAGCTTTCAAAATTAAAATATCTCCAGTTACCATAATCAATAGAGTTAATTTCTTACCTCTGGTGGAATATCTGCGCAACAAATGCAAGATTTAAATTGGGCGACCCTTCAACTATATCTTTTGGAGATATATATCTTTTGCAGTCCATTCTCTCTGCATGATCAAGAATCAAATTAGCCCTTTCGGAGGCATCTTTGGCACCTAAGGTGGCAGGGCTGCAGTGTTCCGGCGCAAGTACATTAAGCAGGTAAGCATAAGCCTCTCCATCCTGAAGAACATAAGCATGTGATGTGAATGTAGAAATAAAAATAGCTATCAATTACAGAGATGAAAAGAACATAAAGCTGTTCGCGATACTGGAATTCTAAGCAGAAGGGCAGTATGCTCCCACGATTATGCATTTTCAAGAAAAGCAGCACTGAAAAGCTATATGTCAGCCCCAAAATATTTTCTCCAAACCAAAAACTAACCCTCATGTCCAATCGAGACAGTAATTTTTACCCTCAATCTTGGAAAAGTGATTGCAAATTTTTGTTCTTGCTTGCCACAAACCTAGTGGAAAAATTTCCTAGCCCTCTCTTCCAAACAAAGACGTACCTTCACGTCCGAACAAAAATTCGTTACAGTTTTCTCGTAGCCTGCTTTCTTGAGATGGAAATTCATCCATTTAAGCAAGACCTTCTCTGGAGCTAGTCCCATAAGCTCCTCAACATCCTGGAAATAATACAGAAACCTGATAAGTTGTACGTATTGGGCTGAATTCCAACTTGCACCTTTGGTAAGGGAAATATTGACACTGAAAATTTATTGAGATTTGAAGGGATATCTTGTTAATTACGTTGTTGTCTTTCACCAGTTCTACCAGCCGGGGTGTCTTTCTGAGGTTGAGATCAGCCAGTAGTTGAATCTGAAGTGCCACCAGCAAATGCAATCCGAAGTTAAGGGATCAGAAAAGGTCAACCAGTAAGACTAAACTTACTTAACAATGTGCATCAACATACAAAGAAATACTCCTCTTTCTGCCTCTTTTTCTTCTCTCTGCTATAGAGAAGCTACAAAATGTAATAAAGACTAAGGGCACTAACTTTTATAATTTGAGAAATTAACCCGAGTAGCAAATGAGGCTGAACAGATGAAAGGTTTATAAAAATTTGTCAGGCAAATAACATACATATTGTTACCCCTCGAATCCGAGGTCTAAAGAAGCAAGGCCACGTAGCACGCCACGTAGGCGGGACTATCAACGGAAAGTCAAAAGGAGGCCCAACAAGTCAGAGATCCCAATAAGGCAACTGGCCGAGGTCCTTAATCCAGTATTCGAACACCTCACACAGTGCAATAAAGTCCACCCTGAAGCACCTCTGCAAAGACGAGGCACAATAACCAACCGTGGCCCCCTTAAGTCGTCCGAGGCTCTCCAGTCCGACGCTGTTCTTGTAAAAGATTTGAAGATCTTTAGAAGTGATTGATGTAACACTTGTAATAAAGTTGTCA
>CAIGRT010146135.1:0-10113 GCA_903798405.1 Fraxinus platypoda | reverse complement strand
GAACGGAACCGAACCGAACCGAACCGAACCGAACCCGAACGGTTCCAAAATTATATTTGGAACCGACGGTTCCATTTACTAAATACCCGAAAATTTCTGGAACCGAAAAAAACCGAACCGAACAGACCCGCGCCCACCCCTAATTAAACTAAATCCTATGATGCACATACGCGGACGCATGTGCGTGTGACGGATACGCCGACACTAATTTTTCAAAACAGTACTAACAAGACACGATGTCGACGCGTTGATTAAATTTTTTAAAATTTCTACTTTATATCGGTTAAATTTAGTTATATAGTGATTTTAATTTTTCTTGTTAAAATATTTTAAATATGAGTACCTATTTGTTATTTAATAATAATTTTGAGTTAAAAATATTTAATAATTCTGATAAAAAAGAAAAATGACTATGATAGAGTGTCCAAGATACGTATCCGACACGGGCACGTCACCCTAGTTGAAATGTCCGTGTAACAGAGACCAAACCCATATAAAAGATCTAGAAAACGTTGCAGTGGTTCTTATACCAAAGAAAGGACTGTCTTGCCAACTACAACTTAGTACCAAGTTAAAATAATGCTAAGGTACTGTATCAAGACTCATGTGTGAAGGCAACAAAAGTGTACTTCAATACAAGGTGCACTAATTTCTCGAAAAAAAAAACTAATTTCAGTTTATATATCCTATCAAAAATAAAATAAACGATGGGTCATCTACATTCAAAATTACCATTTATCACATGAGTCGCAAGCAATGGATGTATCAATATCTGAATCTTCTTCAATTGCAATCAATCCACTCCGAATTTTGCAGTCATCTCCGTCCAAGCACACAACTGCCTATAAGAGACAAAGCGTGCTAGAATTGCATGATAACTTTAACTTGAAAAATACAAGTGAATTTGAGAGAATAGAAACCAAAAGTATCAGGATTATGCAAGAACAACACAAGCATAGTAATCCCCCCAACCCCCAGGGGAAGAAACAAGTGACCTTGAGGGAACCGTGTTAGGTCATTATTTAGTTAAAACAGATCATGTCCCTAGAGAATTTCCATTTTAATAAAAAAATTCTTCTCTCGAAACTTTATTATGCCACAAAAGGCTGATAGCAATCAATTAAGTTTCCCCATCCCAGGTAATAAATCCCTTATATAAAGGAAGACTATCAAATACTGCTTCTATATTAACTGACAAAACGATAGAAACAATGCTCTCCATCAGTGCATGAGCACTCACAGATGCACCCAAACACAGGAGCTCAATGACAATTTGTAAGCAGTTCTAGGCATTTAGTTAAAGGCGCGGGATAATTAAAGCCCCTCAAGTACGAAAACAATAAGAATAAAAAAAATAAAAAAATACATGCACATACAAAATTTGCTCAACATAAGCATCATATGTAGACTAGAATGATGCAACAGCAGGCCAGGGTGCCATATTGTAGAATACAATTGCAATTTCATAAGCATGGAACTCCATAAAACTTACATTTTCATCAATATAGTATGATGGAAAAGAAAGGGTGTTGTTTTTCCCTTCAATGCTCCAATCATCATCTCTGCACAGATGAGACAAAAGAAGGTAAATAAAGCATTGACATTTGAAGATGCTCTTTTGTTATTGAGATACATAGAGATTTTTCACATCACTGAAGAGAAGCATTAACAGAGTTTGGCAATTCAACCTCTTACTCAGATTATTAGATTCTTTTAAGCCTAAATTATATAATTGTTACATTTTATAAAATAGTCTTTTCCAGCTTAACAAAGTGATCTAAGATAAATTTTGAATAATTAGCAGAAATTCTCCAGTTTTACACAAGGCACAAAAAATTATTGGATGAGAACCAACATAAGATACCAATTTGAAAAGGAGAAAGACCTGAACCAGGTAAGATATTGAACAATCTGTCAATTTCATTTTTCTCTTTACTTTCCTTTGTCTTCCCTTGGTACAAACAATGGTTACGACGTATATATTCCTGGTCTTCAACAGCACGCTTTTTTCATTTGATGCTCTGCAATTTTGTCTCCCTAAGGCTAAATATGGTCACTTCCTGTTGTGCATAAGTGGGTCACAAAGTGGAATTGGATATACGTCACCCCTAAAGGTAATGCTTGAGGATCCAAAAAAAAGGCCTCATAAGTCCGTTTTACTCATTTGAATTTTGTCTACACAGAGAAAGATTTGTATTTCAAGAAAACCAGTGCTACGTGATACTCGGTTCATGTTTCTCAAGCAAGAAATGCAGCTATGCATGAAGTTATTAAACATAAAACGTGACTTGAGATTTAGAGGGAAACAATCTACATGAGGCTATTAACCATGTGGTTGGTTGAGAGCAGTTTCTGGGGTCTTTCAGTGCTCTGCTTCTCTATATTATTTCATGGTTTCTTGATTAGCTTGTTACTTTCCTATATTCTAATCAGGGTAATGTATGAGATAGAGATCAAGGAACAACCCATATATCACTAACATTTACTGGCGAATCAACTTTGAGCATTATATCTTTTGACCTCCAAAAAGTAAGTGGTTATGAGGGTATGAGGGTAATGACCAACATTCCTCATAGTGTTCTCTTTTCCTCCCATTTTTGGACCAAAGGGATTGCATGGAGTCAGAGAGAGAGTTCTCCTTCACACTTCCTCAAACCGAACAAATGGCTACTCTATGCACCAAATCTTTTGCTATTACTCAATAGACCATTATTGGAAACGTGAAATGCAAAGCCCATATAATATGAGAACAAAATAGCTAAAACAAAGTCATTAGTGCTTACCTTTGATATGAATCCTCATCAGTCTTGTTACCAATTGTATCATATACCTTCATTAACCATGATATGCATAAGTAACCATTTCCTAGTTATGATATTAGTGTATAATTTCAAAAGAATTTCAAAGATCAAATATTGAGGGTTTAATAATCCCATTAAGAATCACATCATGTGCACAATGATAAAAGAAGCACACACAGGCTTTGCAGCCATGTGTATGAATACAAGGCCATCAAAATGACGATGAAGATTAGAGAAGGGTCCAAAAATTCAAACAACTTTTGTTACTCACAGGAACACATGTTATCAGTTGAAACTCATTCTGGCAAAGTGGGCATAGGCTTGTGATGGTAGCCCAGTTGTCAATGCATGCAAAACAGAACCTGAAATTTAAATGACAAGTCCACGTAACCCAATTAAAATTAGCATCAAATTAAGCTGCTATAATTCAAAAACTAGCCAAAAATCAGGCATTAGCTCCAATGCTCCATTGAAGCATATTCCTCACACTGCTAATTATATACTAAATATAAGCTACTCAATTGTTAAATAAATCAGAAGCCTTCACAGACAGTTTTGCAAGGATATGTACATACAATAATGATTCAATACAAAACTTTACCGAGGGACTAAACACCATCAATGATGAATGATCTTACTTTTACGCAACATTAATACCCAGCAAAAAGATGCAGTTTACATCACCTGGCACTGCAGCATTGCTGATAAATAAATATAAATTTACACCAAAAGAGTGCATATAAATTAGCCATCGCCAATTTAACAATCTAAAAGGTGAAGATGGGTAAAAGCAACAACCTCCTTCTTAACACAAGTATAGAATCAAGCATGCATCAAAATTATACCAAGAATAATCAGAAGGGTTTCACAACTTGAAGGATATTATACAGCAAAAGAATATATAATTACACCTAAATTTCAGTAACAGATATGAAAAGGCTGCATTATTTCATTCCCTTCAAGTCATGTAATAAAGATTTACTCAATTAAATTCCAAACAAGTGGCTATGTACTCCAGAGGTTTAGAAGTGATTAAACGCTTCGTGATACAGTTGTCTAGCACTTCAAAAGGAGTGAGGCTTTCAATAAACTATCAGTATAAAGCAGAACAGAGAAGAAAGCTACATTTGGCAACAAGAGAAGGTGAAAAATAAAATATCAATGGTAACTCAAAAAATCAATACGAAAATAAGAAGAAACAGGACCAACTGTAACGAGAAAACCATGTCATGCTAACATATACATACCAATGTTGGCAACAATCTAGCACGCCTCTGTCAATTACAACATCCATGCAAATCCCACATCTTTCACCCTCCAGGTTCAAATATTCCTGCAAATACAACAAGTGACAGAAGAATAATACATAATGTATGCTGCAAATAAATATACCTAGCCAAACCCTAATCTGAGATTTCAGAACACCAAAAATCAAATCATTCAACTTGTCACCTTATAAAGATGATATATTCAGGCAATCAAAAGTGGAATGTGATAACTCATTTATTTCCTAACAAGTATAAAATCCACAACTATATATTACTTAATATATGCTGAACTAAGTTTTTTCTGTACTTCACATCAACCCTTCATTTTAATTTTTATGAGTTGGCTTTTGCTGTTTATTCCCCGTCCATCTTAAATTAAATTACGGAAATAAAAATTACCATTTAAATTTGATAATATTTGAACGAAAATGCATTTTCATTACTAAGAAGATGTTACGATGAAGTAAAATTCATATCGTAATATTCACAATATCATCTTTCAAACAGGCAAATCTGAAGCTTCAATTTTGAAATAACAAACTTTAAGCAATCAGCAACATTTTTATTCAGTAAAAGATATAGAAAGGTTTAAAAAATTAAAACATAAATAAGAAATTGAAACTTACATCAACGTTAATATCATCGGCAACATAATTTTCATCCTCCGACATACCATCGGTAACCAATTCCACTTCCATAGCTTCACAATTACAGCTATAAAAAAATCCCCTCTCTTTAATCAGAAAAGGATAGAAACTATGAATATTAACAAAATTGATTTCTCGACCTTTTCAAGAGTGATTTACTGATATTCACTTTAAACTGAAGCTTTAATAAAATTGGGCATTTCAATTAAGAGGGGAAGGAGGAAATCAAGAAATGGATGAAATAATATTATTGCCCTGTTTGGTGGGCTTGTTTGGTGGGCTTTTTTTTCTCGGAGAGACGTTGTTTTAAGGACAATTCTTGTGGTACATTATGGGATCCATAAGGGTCTACATAATGGACACCTTGTGACCTACAATTGGTTTGACAATTCTTGTGGTACATTATGGGATCCATAAGGATATACATAATGGACACTTTGTGACCTACAATTGATTGGAGCGCCGGTCCCACAGGCACTCTCACCAATTGTAAGCCGCAAGGTGTCCATTATGGATCCCTTTATGGATCCCATAATGTACCACAAGAATTTTCCTTGTTTTAAACACTAATTTTTTATTATTTTTTTTAGTAAATGTGTGGTTAAAAAGTGAAAAAAATAAAAGATTTATCATTGGAATATTTTATTACGTGAATGTGTACGCGAGAAAAAATGAGTTTGGAAAAAATGGAAGACAAACAGTAACTTAATACTCCATAAGCCGTGTTTGAAAAACGTCAACTAAAATATATTTTAGCCCTATTTGGTCGAGATTAAAATAGGTTTTTAGTAAATTTTGATAAAAGATAATAAACTGTGTGGTTGAAAAGTTGTGAAACCTATAAAATATACTATTAAAATTAATTGTTGACTTTAGTCTAAACTCTAATCAATTTTTTTAACAATGCCAAATAGGTGTACCGCATCATAGCGACAATGATAGGTGGAACAAATATGGATAGGTTTGCAGATGTTGCTGCATATTTTAATTGTTATCGCTAAAAAATTGCATATTTTAAGTGGGAAAACCATTTGTACAGAATGGTTTCCCAGATTTTGAACAGATCACTCACATGGGGTGGGACCCCCATGTGAGTTTAATATTGAAAAAATCAACCACCCACCCCTCTGCTGTGTGTGAGTCTGTACAAATTTTGTACAAATGAGCATGTACGAATAGCATGACTCATATTTTAATTGCTATCAACTTTGTTCATTTCAACGGGTTCAAAATACACAATGAGTATTGAGAGATTTCTCTCGAGTCCAAGCTGAATTCTAAATCTCACGATGTGATGTAAGAAAATTGGATATTTTTTGTCCTCGTTGATTAACATCTTTTGGAACTGTCTTT
Source organism: Fraxinus platypoda (assembly GCA_903798405.1). Classification (NCBI taxonomy): domain Eukaryota; kingdom Viridiplantae; phylum Streptophyta; class Magnoliopsida; order Lamiales; family Oleaceae; genus Fraxinus; species Fraxinus platypoda. The sequence continues at coordinate 4,044 of CAIGRT010146135.1, read as the reverse complement.
TTAAGTAGGATTATTTTTGGTGTACATAATATATGTACATGAGAGTATCCATATCCCTCACATGAGGTGGAAACCATAAAAATGTGGGTTTCATCCCATGTGAGGAGTGTGGACACCCCTATGTACATGTATTATGTACACCGAGTTTAAGTAATGGAGATTGATGTAAGAGTTATATTACAGGTATGAAGGAAAATTGTATCTTGGTATAATGAGAATTAATTTCTTGTTTACATTAGGACTTTGTATTCATTTAGGTCTTTAATACTTATTCTATTAAGATTTACTAATATTTTTTTAAGCTAGAGATGGTAACAGGGTGAGCATAGAACGAGTCGATCATTCTCATCCCGTCCCGTCAGATATTTTAGTTATATTCCCCGTCCCATACCTGGTTAAAGCGGGACAGGACCCCTGTCTCATTTATCGATTCGTTTATTTTATTTTATTTTTTTTTATGTCTAAGCCCTTGTTTGTTCTGCATTTTCAACCAACTAGTAGAAAATTTCTGACCATTTTATTCAAACTAATAGGCCCCATCATCACACAAAACGGTAAAAAATGTCGACTAGACTCACTGTGCAACGGTCACAATTTTCATACAAATTAGTAAAAAATGCAGAACAAACAAGGGCTAAATATATATTTTTTTCAGTTTGTTAAGAACATTTATGTTCTTTTAAAAAATGATAATAATTTTTTTATTTTTTAAATAAAAAACTTAAATTTTAAATTAACTTTGAACTGGACGGGTAGCGGTGCGGGTTGGAATTATATTTCCCGTATCCGCTTTGGAGCAATGACCTCCCCCCCTGTCCGAGCCCTGTTTACCTGGATATGCGGATAATCCTTGCCCCCATTTAGGATGAGGTCCTGCATGTATCGAGTTGAACGGATTTTTTATATTTTTACCTTTTGCCATCAAAGGGAGAGATTATTTTACCCATATAACAAAGAGTGTAATTTCTTCAAGTACAAATTCATTATAATCAAATTATTATCTAATATTTTCAAACTTTTCAATTTTTTCTTGTTTCAAGAATTTTAATTCCACTTTCGCCGTGGATTGTTGAAAAGTCAAAAATTACTTTTAAGATTAAAATTTCCTTGAACTGTTTGAATAATTTTTGGAAGTTGTTTGTCCGATTAGAAAGAGCTTTTAGTAAAAAATTTGTAGTCTCCTTTTTCTACAAAAAAGCATAAACAAAAGCCCTATCAAACACACGTTCCACGAAATTGTCAACTTGTGATGACTTAAGTTTTAATTTATGGGTAATTAGCACACAACATCCTTATCTTTCACTATTATTTTGGAAAACGTCGTTGCTTTTCATTTTTTGACATTTTCACCCTTATTTTCACATTTCATTACGCAAAATGTTATTTTCATACATTTTCCTAATTAAAAGTTGTGTAATGACGAATATACACTTATATTTAAATTTAAAAAAGAAAAAGAAAAAAACAATTGCAACCATAGTCTCAAATAAATTATTAAAAAGGTAATTAGTATATAATGTCCCTGCCTTTTCACTTTCATTGTAAAAAAAATCTCTACCTTTCATTTGTTGGCATTTTCACTCTTAATGCGAAAATCATTATTTCCATCCATTTCCATCCAATTTCTCGGTAAAAAACTATGAAATGGCGAATATACCATCCTATTTAAAATTAAAAAAAAAAGAAAATTAAAAATTTTAATAATTTATTTCTGACTCGGTTGCATTTTTTAAATTTCTAATTTTTTAATAATTTATTTGTAACTCGTTTGCACTTAAAAAAAATTAATTTCTAATTTTTAAATAATTTATTTGAGACTTGTTTGTACTTTTTTTTAAAAAAATTAATTTTTAATGATTTATTTTGGACTCGTTTGAATTTAAAAAATTGGGACTATAATTGCAATTTGTTATTTATTCTTTTTACTTAAATATAGGGTATATTTGTCATTTCACAATTTTTTGTTGAGAAACTTGATGAAAATATATATAAATGATGATTTGCTCAATCAAATGTGTAATTAAATGTGAAAAAATGAAAAATATTGGCTTTTTTTTTACAATAATAGTGAAATATATGGACAATGTGTGCTAATTACCATTTTAATAATTTATTATGGACTATTGCATTTTTTTAGGAAAAATTTGGGATTATGGTAAAAATTAGTTCTTTCTTTTTCTTTTTCTTTTATCTAAACAAAAAGTTATATTCATCATTTCACAAATTTTAATTGAAAAATAGATGAAATTGATTTTTTGCGTAATGAAATGTGGAAATAAGGGTGAAAATGTCAAAAAATAATGACGTTTTTCACAATAATAGTGAAATGCAAGGACGTTATGTGCTAATTATCCTCAATTGATTAACTTGCCAAACATGCTTATAATTCGTTATCATATATCTTTAAAAAAAAAAAACAAAATAGTTATAAAAAAGGTTGTTAACTGAATAAGCAAGTTTTGACAATAAAAACATGTTTTAGGAATTGTTCATAATCAATTTAAATTGTAAATAAATAGAAATGAGTGATAAATAAGTGAGCAGTAATTGGAGATTCAATTAAACGTGTGAATAAAAAGTGAATCCGGTACAATGTGTTTAAAATTTAAACGAGTGCTTAAGACGTGTTACTTTCAAGATGAGTTATTCTTTTACTTAAAAGTTAAAAAACAACTTATCCATATATAGATTATTTTTTATTTTACCTGTGCCTGAGCTTAGCCAAACATTCCCAATTACTTTTTAACTTTGCACATACATTGAATCCGAATGTAGAATGTCAAAAGGAACAAAATTCATAGACATGATCATCTCACGGTTGATTTAACCTATTTGTTCAATCCGATCAACGGAATTTTGCCAAAGATTTTTATGAACTTCAAGTCCAATTTGATTTTTTACCACTTAATGATAAAGTGCCTTCACAGTCCATCTCTCTTCACTTAGCATACTAATAACCTGTTTTGTTGAGATAAAATTTTATTTTGAAAGTAAATATTAAAGTAATTCACTTACTTTTACCTGTTGAGTTTTTTAAAAAAATCATCCCCAGCCTATAGTCTCCTTGCACAATCAATCCCTAATCTTCATTTCTTGACACTGACCTTTTCGACCTATTGTTTATATGTGATATCAGTAATTAAAGACACATTATATCCACTTTATCCATAAAATTCATATGGAAGTACATATTTTAATGTGTCAAATGCACTGATGGTCACCTAATTTTAGCGGAGATGCATTTAGGCCTCTCATCTTCAATTTGACGCAATTAGATCATTCAAGTCGTCCAAATTTGACTTGTAAATCTAGTCATTTTATACATTGATCCGCTAATTAACTAATGTAATAGACTAAGTTGAAAAATTAAAACTAACGTGACTACCCATATGTCTACGTCACAGCAACACAAGTTATGCATGTTAATATTTAAAAAAACGTATAAACTCAAATAACAATTTTACATGTAAACTATTCATCATATTTAACATTGAGATCAACGTGTTTTGTTAGATAAATTGGACAATAGTTCAAAAAGTGACCAGATCTACAAGCAGATAGAAGTCGATTGACTTAATTGCACCATATCTAAGATGAATAACCAAATTTGTGAGTAAATCGAAATTCAATGATACGATTGCACCAAATTAAAGATTAGTGACTTGGATGCACCTTCACTCAAAGTTGGACAACTCATGTTATATTTAACTCCATTTTAGTAGGAGATGTACGCTGTTTGAGCTCATTTTGATAAGAAAATGTATTTTGGAATGAATTATGCCAAGTGTACATTCCTAGATTTACATCTTCTTTGATATTGTGTGAGAATTCAAAAAGTGTTGAGTAAGAAAGTGTGTTTTTTAACTGTTCATTATGTGTCGATACGTGACATAATGTGAAAAAAAATGTAAAATAAGATGTACATATAATGATTGATTTTGGAATAATGATTTTTTGGAGAATGTGTGGTTAAAAAAGAAAAAAATGTTTTCGATGGTCTAAGAAGAAACTGGAATCTTCTCGGATGCTTTCTCGCTGCATTTT
>CAIGRT010146129.1:0-13474 GCA_903798405.1 Fraxinus platypoda | reverse complement strand
GGGAAGGGGAAAAAATTAGGGTTTAGACTTTTTATACCACCTGATTTTTGAATAAATACACATTAGACCTGAATTTTGAAAAGTAATATTTAAACCCCTGAGTTTTTATAATTTCCCTTTTTAAAATGTTGATTGCTCGTGGTCTGTTCACTAGTTAGACAGCCCTTTAATTTGTTAGCCAATGTTGCCTTCAGTTTTGGCCCATCTCATGAGTTTTGACGTGGCCCAATTGTATTTGGCCCATCCACTTTCTTAGCCCTAAAACTATCTATATTGGCCCTAGTTTGCGAGCGTGTTGTGTGTTGCAAGAGAATAAGCAGCCGTTTATTTGTCCATTTTCTTTTTGAAAGCAGTGACCTAATTGGTACCTACTTCTTCTTTGGGATATTGCATCCACCATATTGATCCTTGGGGGTGACAATTGGGCAACCATAGTGGAAGTGTTTGTGGGTTGAAAAATCAATTCGCGATGTGTGTTTTGTTGGTTTATAACTGAGTTCGAAATTGCACGAATCGAAGATCTTGGAGTTGTATTGGCATTACCTCGCTTAGTCAGACATTTTATATGGCATCCACGCATGATTAATGTTGTCCATTTTTTATTCTACAAGTGTATGGATCGTAATAAGTAATATGGTGGATCTAGTCTGAATAATCGCTCCCACGAATACTACCATTAGGATTCTCGAGTTCACCATAACTATCCACTTAGTCTCAATCACCAAATTTTATAACAATTGATTATGTTTACCCAATCGAATTCTTCAAAAATATTTAATTTACCTCTCTCGAATTCAAATTGATTTTATTTAACTAAGGCAATTCCATATTTCTAGGTGAATCGGATACACCTAAGTTACACGTCTTCAACATCTAAGAATCCATGTAAATTAACTAGAAAAATGTATCTCTAGACTTTTATACTAGTTCTCGATTTTTACTACGTGATCTAAACAAATAATCTGCCTCACGACATAACTATCGTTCACAAAATCAATGAATAAGTGGCCAACTAATCCAAGCATATTGAAAATAAAAATAATTCACAAAATTAGTTGGAGATTTAAACCTTTTTAATTAAAATTAAGGTTCAAAAATATGTTACAATCATTCATCGAACTAATTACTTAATTACACATCATGAAAGAATAATAAATCAAGAAAGAATTAAAGTACATCATCAGGTTTAAAGGAAAAATAGAAAAAAGAAATGAAGATCTTGCACCAACATTTTACCTTCTTCTTGTGAAACCTTTAAAACTTTAGTTTCTTGATTGATTTATTAGTTCTTTCCTCCTTTTGGGCTTGTATATGTGTACAATGAATCCCTCGCAAGCCTCTACTTGAATATATGTGTCTAATGAAATCTTACAAGCTCTCTTTTAATTATTGGATTATGGTATGTATTTATAGAACATGATTTAGGCAAAATCCTTGTTTAAATGGATTTCCATCAAAGAGTTTGATACTTCACAAAAATTTTATGAGTAGTGCAACTAAAACTAATTCTTTACTCATTCAACGCTCGGTCGATGTGTGTGTACATAGTCAATCTAATAATCATGAGCTTTGCAGTTGATTATTTTTCGACCCTTTATAGTTAAAATTTTCTCTTTCTCAAGGATGCATACCCCCAAACTTGTTTTGATTCACATACCTGGGGTGTGTATTCTAATGTTGATTTCACAACACTTATTCATTTCTCTCTCGAGTTTGGTTGAGTTTCACCAATGAAAATCACTATCTCAATATGTGATGATTCTCATTATATTTGAACATCTCAGCATCCAAGCTTCAATTAGGATAATAACCTTCAACAAAATTCTAAATTCCAAACTAAGCCAAGGCTTGGTTGGGCAAAAACAATGGTTATAGTTGTTTTGCCACTGCCTCAACACATTTTGGTGTGTTTTTCTTTTGTTTTGATTCTCATTGCGTCCGTTCTACTGTTTTGGGATCTTTTCTTTGATTTTCAAATGTAGTTTTCATTTTACACTGTAGGCAGCCTTATTCTCCGACAAATCATTTCCTAAACATTGGTGATGAATAAGGGCACATTACTCAAGACTAGCAATGAATTTTATTTTTCAAAATACGTAATTGAAATTAAACCCCTAGTAAATTGTTACTGCCTGCTCTCTACTTGTTGGCCAATAAAATTCCATACAAATATTCAATATGCACGGAATCAACACATACTAAATAGCTCTCAATAACGGATCAACTACCCCTAAACTATTTCTTTCAATTGGTTAAGTAGTTGAGTTTTTAATCATGATCTCGGTTCGTCAACCCAAGTTCAAAATTAACTTAACATATTCTATCAAAATAACAAATTCAAAAATACATAATAATTATCATGACTATTGTGCACAATATAATACTGTTAGGTTTTTAGTGTTGACAATTTTGTGGACAAAAGAACTAATTTATAACGTGTTGTAAAAGTCAATTACCTAAGGTGCAATTTGTATAAATTGGGTTATGAGGTCTAGGGTTCGAGCATAAAAAGAGGAGAAACACGGCATCGCATTTTCTCTAGCTTCTCGTCTAGTGGCGTTCGAGTGACAAAAATAGAAAACATGTCGTCCGCTTGTCGCTGAGCTCTCGCTCGAGCGACAGTGCGTCACTCGCCTGTCGCCACTTCTCGCTCGAGTTACGGGTCGATCCAAAAAATCCTATTTTACTGTTTTGAAGTATTTTTTTCCGGCTCATTCAACCTAATTACCCTCTCCTATAAATACTCAAGTATATGCACGAAAATAAGTGTCATTGTTCATTCTACCTCTTCTCTATAACATATTCAAGAGCTTAATCATACATTGATTTAATCCTTTCACTCTTGATTTCATACAACTACATATTTGGAAAAAACATCTAACCTATTGAATCTGAAACACCACCTACTTCCTGTTGGTTATAGGAAGATACTTTCTCAGTTAAACTTCAGAGACTGCTGGAGGTTGAGAGAGGTTAGACTACAAGCGTTGGTAGAGCACAAAGCCTTCGAGCAGGTTCTTGAAATTCCACTTGGAAGAGATAATTGCAGAAGATCTTGGAGCAGATCTTGGAGCGGGCCTTGGAGTTAGCAGGAAATAGATCGGGAAGTCTAGTGGAGTTGACTAGTTAGGATCTGACTGTAACTCACTCCATATTGTCTATAGTGGAGATAATTGGCTTGGTCCTAAAGTTTTTAATCAATTGGGGTTTCTCCATCATCATATCGGTGTTTATTATTGCTTTCCTTATTACTGCGATATTCAAACATAGGATAATTGGACATGTATACTTAATCATCTAGAAACAATTAAAAGTGACTTGTTGCTTTTGATTGATTAATTCCACACGTAGGGTCAAAACTAAAAACGGATAAGTAACAACCATTCCTTAACTTAAAAGCAGTTACATTGGGAATCCGTAAACTGCTAAGTGATATCCAGTACGACACATGATTTTTCTATTGGTATCAGAACCCAAATTCATTCCTTGACCCATATTATCTAGATGAGTAATTCATTATCCACCCCGTAATATTTTGATGGCCGTAATTATGCCTACTGGAAGGTTAGGATCAGAGCCTTTTTAAAATCCATGGATGAACGCATCTGGCTTAATGTTGTAAATGGTTCGGCTGTACCTAGTTCTACGATTAGTAATGAAGTAATCTCCACCCCTGTTGCTAATGGACAAGAGCGAACTTAGATGAATGTAACTGGAACAGTAAAGCTTTACATGCCCTATTTATGGCAGTATTCCTGGAAGAGTTTAGGCAAGTGTCTATGTGTGAGGTAACCAAAGAGGTTTGAGATATTCTACAGACCACACATGAGGAAACTCCGGCGGTTAATAACTCTAAGTTGCAGATGTTGCCACTAGAGTTGAAAATATTAGAATGAAAGAGAATGAGCTCTTTGATGAATTCTACGCGAGCTTAAATGACATTGTAAATTCTAGTTTCAATCTAGGTGAGAGAATCCCGAAACCTAAGATAGTCAAAAAATTCTTAGATCCCTACCAGAAAGGTTTAGATCTAAAGTCACGGCAATAGAGGAGAGTAAGGACTTAGATTCCATTAAGATTGAAGAGTTGGTTGGATCTCTCTAGACTTATGAACTTACATTAACTAAACCCACAAACGATAAGTCATTGGCCTTAAATACTATGAGGAATAGTCATAAAGAGTCCTCAGATTCAAATTCTCCTAATGAAGAGGAGTTAACTTACCTTGCTAAATAATTTCGAAAAATGTTTAGGAATAAACAAAAACCTTAAGAGAAGTATAGAAGTGCTCCTAGTGGATCTAGGAAGAGTTCTAAAACTGTGATGTGTCATAATTGTAGAGGTTTTGACCACGTTAGGAGTGGGTGCCCTAGCAATCAGAAAAATCCAGATAAGGCTATGAATGCTACTCACTGATGACGAGTCTAACTCGGACAATCAGAGTGAGAAATTAACTCGTGAGGAANCTCACTGATGATGAGTCTAACTCGGACAATCAAAGTGAGAACTCCACTCGTGAGGAAAGTGGAAAATATATTGTCTTTACTATGAGAATTAAGAATGGTCTGATAAGGGGAGTGAGAAGACTGAGAGCATAAGTAATAGTGAGAATTCAAAATAAGATTCTGGTAGTGAGGAAGATTCTGATAGTGAGTGAGATATTCATGATGCTTATGATAGAATCTATGAGGTGAGCATTAAGATTATAACAAAAAATAAAGCCTTAAGTATAGGAGTTATGAAACTTGAGTTGGAAAATGAGAAACTCGTAGCGTACATTCAGGAATCTACCTCTACCCTGGGTGAGTTGAAATCCATGAATGAATCTTTAGATACTCAGGTTAAGAATCTCAATAGTGAACTTGAGAATACCTCTAGGAGAGCTAATGAGCTGCTAGTTGAAAAGGAAACCTTAGAAATCCAGGTTAAAAATCTTCTGGGCGACCTAGAGTATTTCAAGTCTCAACTTCTTGCCTTTTCTAGTGGTTCTATAAAGCCGGATAACATTCTAGGATTTGGCAAGTCTGCTGGTAATAAGGGAGATCTAGGATATATTAAAAATGATCATAATGTTGCTAGTACTTCCAAACCACATTAGTCCCTGGTACTGATCATCTTAAACATGTGCCTAACCCTGAACCTAAGAATAAGGATATGTAGGATAGATTCCTACTAGATAGCGTAGGACACTCTAACGTGGGAATAGATATCAACGATCACATACCTTTAGTCATAGGTTTATCCCTACTTGTTTTCAGTATGGTGAGTTATGACACATAAAGCCTAGGTGTCATCATTTTCTAAATAGAAATCGAAATCGAAACTTAAATAGAAATAAGAATCAAGATTATGTTGGTCAGATTAACATCCTTACTAATCAGGTAAGTAAATTGATCAAGTTAATGACAAAGATGACCGGAAATATTCATGTCACTAGGCAAGTTTGGGTAAAGAAAAGTGATTAGAAAATTTTTGAAATAGATCACTGTGCTCTTAAAGGTAAGAGCATTGACATACCTAACTGATTAGGTATTTTTGGTCAATGCTCGTGCTTTATCATTATGTGACATTGATTTATGCATGCATCATTTTTGTTTATTTATTTTCTGGTAGAAAACTCATGCATATTTTTATTTTTTGTATGTTTGACATTTTTTTTTTGTGTGTTGGGTGCATTCATGCTTTAAAATAAAAACAATAAAAAATATATAAATGTAAATCTGAAAAATGAAAAATGCGGGAAATTCTTTATAGCATATTATATATAATACTTAAATTTGTTTGTTGTAATCAAGCATGTGTTTAATCGATGAGCTGTAACATAGTTTTCATTGCTGGCTTAGGTTATTATGAAATACTTAGTATAGGTGTCTTCATGTACCATCTGCACAACACACACTATAATATTGTTAATGGGACTCAACTACATGTATGAGATTTAGGATGGCAATCGCATGTTAGTAAGGTGACTTTGAACATGAATTGACCATATTTATTAGACTTAAACTCAAGTTTATCCTCGATAATAAAAAGCTCAATATCTTATCTTCTTCTTCGGAGCCTATTCGACTCGAGCAATTAAGCCTACGGGGTTTCTCATAACCTAGTGCCTGTGGTCAACTGAGTTGGGTTAACCGACCTAAAGCTCGCTGCATGGATCATTTTAATCGTTTAATGGAGAAGAGTCTGCACTTAAGATGTGAAATATAATAATGAACTTAAAATATTGAAAGATGTGAAAATAAAATATGCTCAAAATCAGGGGGAGAAAAGAAAATATCCATACAAAATGAGATTTTCCTTATAGGTTCTAATGTACTTTATATGGTTGGACTTTCATAAGTAGAGGAATACACTTATTGACAGTGATGTTTAGCATGTCATTTCTCACAAAATTAAGGTTTGGAGTCCTACTTACAAATGATTAGTGACACTTTACACACATGGATCACTTCTACAATTTACTCCATGTTAACTTGAACTAAGTATGTGGGAAGATTTATTGTACATTGCTTATACTTGTCCATGCTAACAACAACATTTTTGAATTATTATATGTATTATCAAAAAGGAGGGGAGAGTAAAGCATTTTTGTGATGTTTTTAATTATCGGTCCCTTCGTCATTTGTGACAAAAAGGGGACTAAAGTAAATGTTGTGAATGAGAGAATTTTAAATTTTTTGAAGGTGAAGTAGACTAATAGGGAGAGATTTGTTGATTGCATTGCATTCCATACCACATCTACCTAACTGTTTGAGTTTTTGATTTTTTCTGATGCTAATATTTTTGTTGTTGCTGTTTGGATTAACATTAGTGTTACATCTCATTCTAGATAATGTTGGTATCATGTGTTTAATGATTTTATTATTTCATGTATCACATGCTTTTACACTGGTATTTAAGTTGTGTGAATTTCAGGAAACATGTTTAACAAGGAATGCAAGAGACATCAATTTGATGAAGTTTGGGTAATTTAGATTTTGTATTTAGTTTTCCTTGACTTATTGTATAATTTTGTCACAAAATGTCAAATGGAGAGTTTGTTAAATTTTTAGTGTTGACAATTCTGTGAACAAAAGGACTAATTTGTAACGTGTTGTAAAAGTCAACGACCTAGGGTGCAATTTGTATAAATTGGGTTATAAGGTCTAAGGTTCGAGCATGAAAAGAGGAGAAACACGGCACCGCATTTTCGATAGCTTCTCGCCCAGTTGGCGCTCGAGCAACAAAAACAAAAAAACATGTCGTATGTCTGTCACTGAGCTCTCGCTTGAACGACAGTGTGTCGCTTGCCTATCGCCAGCTTCTCGCTCGAGCGACAGGTCGATCCGAAAAACCCTATTTTACTGTTTTGAAATATTTTTTCCAGCCTATTCAACCTAATTACCCTATCCTATAAATACTCAAGCATATGCACAAAAATAAGTGTGATTGTTCATTGTGCCTCTTCTCTATAATATATTCAAGAGCTTATTCATATATTGATTTCATCATTTCACTCTTAATTTTATACAACCACATATTTGGGAAAAAATCAAACCCATTGAATCCAAAACACCACCTACTTCCTATTGGTCATAGGAAGGTACTTTATCAGTTGAACTTTAAAAGCTGTTGGAGATTGAGATAGTTGGACTACAAGCGTAGGAAGAGCACGAAGCCTTGGAGCAGGTTCTTGGAATTTCATTTGGAATAGACAATTGCAGAAGATCTTAGAGCAAATCTTGGAGCAGGCCTTAGAGTTAGCAGGAAATATATCAGAAAGTCTAGTGGGGTTGGCTAGATAGCATCTGACTGTAACTCGCTCTGCATTGTCTATAATGGAGGTAACTGGCTGGGTCTTGGAGTTTTTCCGTCATCATATCGGTGTTTATTATTGTTTTCCTTATTACTGCGGTATTCAATCATATGATACTTGGACATGTATCCTTAATCATCTAAAAACAATTAAAAGTGACTTGTTGCTTTTGATTGATTAATTCTGCACGTAGGGTCAAAACTAAAAACGGATAAGTAACAACCATTCGGTAACTTAAAAGCCGTTAAATTGGGAATCCATGAACTGTTAAGTGGTATCCAGTGCGACACCCGATTTTTCAAATACGATCAAAGTTGAAGAAGTATCAAATTAGAGAAAAAAAATGCATCACATATTTTCAATTTATTCATCATAAATAATCACAATCATAGTCGACAAGTCTATCCAATTCACATAAAGTACACATAAAATAAGAAAATATTTTTTTTTTCAAGTTTTTAATTTTTTTTTAACATATTGCACAAACAAGCAAATAAATATATCTAGATAACTAATCTACATTCCTAAATTTAAAGTACATACTATCCTCAATGTACACAAAATAGGCTTATAGAATGGTTAGCAAAACTCACCTTGTATATGACATTTCTCATTTAGCATTTGGTCTTTTATCTTCCTTCAATATCCTTTTATTGCTCGTTTAGTAAAATACTTCCGTTATGCCTGAAAACAATCAAGAAAAATAATTACCCATATAATTACATTTGAGTTTATGTTAATTTAAAAGAAAGAAAGAAAAAGGAAAAAAATATTTTAATTATTTATTTATTTTAATGAAGAAAAAAGAAAGACAAAAAATTCAGATTTGTTTTTAGAAAAAAATGACAAACAGAGCCCGATGCAAGGTCACTTCCCGATCGCGAGTTTCAAACCCCAGTTGACCACGGTAAAATGTAATTTATTTTTTTAAGAAAAACTCTGAAACATTCATATGTTTAAAATGCATTCCTAAATTCCATACGCAATGCATAACAAAAAAAATTAAAACTTTAAGGTTAGAAAATTGGGTTGCCTCCCATAAGTTCTTAATTTTTAGTCTCAAGCTTAACTTTGGGCAATGATTTTTCACGGCACTTTGAATATTATTTTGGAGGTCTTCCTTAGCTTGCATAGATTGTCTTTGCACCACACTTCGCTCATCCTCCAATATCTTACTTTGCCCTCTTGAATATGATAAAACTCAACTAAGAATACTCCAATCTCTACATCGACTTTAATCACAAAATCAAGGAAGTTGGAGGTTTGCTAGCTGCTAATCCCATCTTCTTTGAATGTTATTGATTCGCTTGGTTCTTTCATGATTAATTCCTCAATTCTACATATGCTTCTTCTTTAGTTATTGATTTCTCGGATTGAATGATGAAAGGATCTTCCATTGGCATGTTATTTGCCTCATTCGAAATTGTTTGATTTTCAATCATTTTATATTTTTGTATGATGAAGAAATTTCCCACATGAATGTCACCGTTGTCGTATTCTTCTTCATATAGATAATTAAAGATAACTTTCCTCATTTCCTCTGGAGTGGCCAATAACAAGCAATTTTTCTGTATAATGCAATGCCTCACAATATTCACAAGTTGGTCTCTTCTAATCATAAACAATAGATTTGATATTTACTCTCACTGGCAAGCAATCCTTATCAAGTACGATAGGTAGATTGTATCCCAACTTTTTAAGTTGTTGTATGAAGAGGAAATCTCCAAAAGTCATATCATTTTTATCTAAATCAAAATCAATCGTTGTATATTTTTTTCTTCTCTTTGTTCCCTATCAAAAAACAAAGAAAAACAAGTAGATCGGCTTTAAAAAAAAATTCAAACGAAAGCAAGAAATAATTTAAACCAATATTAGATATAAATAGTCCCCGACAATAGCGTCAAAACTTGTTGATGATTTTATATTCCGTAAGTGCACGCATCGTAACAAGTAATATAGTTGACATATAAGTCCGAATAATCATTCCGACGAGTACTACTATCTAACCATTGGTTAAATTATTCGTAACTTCAATTTAATTGAAAGCAAATAGAATGTGTTATTTTTTGTGATTTTTATATTTAAATGTACTAAAACAATAGAAATGAATTTTTAATATGATGGTTTAGGTGTTAGGATTCCGAGTACAACATAGCTATCCTATTAACTCAAACACCAAATTTTATAACAATTGATTATGTTTACCCATTCGAATTCTTATAATATATTCAATTTATCTCTCTTGATTTTAAACTGATTCTATTTAATTAAGTCAATATCATATTTCTATGTGAATCCGGATACAATTTAGCTCCTGTTTAACAAACATACTTTTGGAAAAAAAGAGTTTTGATTTTTAAGAGAATGTGTGATTAAAAAGTAGGGAAAATTTGGATTTTACTTGCAGATTATTTTATTGTGTGAATGTATGATTGAAAATGAGTATGTAAAAAAGAGTTTGAAAAATATGGTTGTCAAATAGTGGCTTAGTTAAATGTCTTAAATCTCTAAGAATCCATGTAATGACCGCATTAACTAGAAAAGGTATCTCACACTTTTATATTAGTTCCCAATTTTTACTATGTGATCTAAACAAATAATTCGCCTTTCGATGTAACTACTGCTCACAAAATCAATGAATTAGTTGCCAATTAATTCAAGTATTAAGATTGGATGTAAAATAATTCACAAAATCAATTGGAGATTATAAAGTTGTTTAATTAGAATTAATGTTCAAAATAGGTTACAATCGTTTATCCTAACTATTACTTAATTACACATCATAGAAGAATAATAAATTAAGAAAGAATTAAAGTACATCGCCAAGTTTAAAGGAAAAATGGGGAAATGATGAAAATCTTGCACCAAGATTTCGCCTTTTTCTTGTGAAATCTTTAAAACTCTAACTTCTTGATTGATTTCTTAATTTTTTTTTTTACTCCTTTTGGGCTTGTATAATATGTGTATAATGATCCCCACAAGCCTCGGCTTGAATATGCCTGTCTAATTAAATCCTACAATCCCTTTTTTAATTGTTAGACTATGATAAGTATTTATATAATAGGATTTAGACAAAATCCTTGTTCAAATTGATTTCCATCAAAGAGTTTTGACAAGAAAAAAGAAAAAAATCATTTTTTTTCCAATTGAACTCCTTTTCTCATGTGATTTTAGACATTTATCTTCTAATATTTGAAATTAAGTTCTATTTATTCTAAAATCATTATAGTTTACCCGATGCCACTTCATCATATACTCATCACTTCGATGAGCCTATTTATCATAGTTGTCAGACTCGACATGGACACTCACCTGGACAATACAGCGGGTCAATGGGTTAGTGGTTCAACCGGGGACCTGGTGGTTCAACCGGTGGGTCATTACATAAAAACCTACAAAACAATATAAAATATAAATTTTTTTAGGAGCAAAATTAAAATTTTTAATTTATTTCTCACTAATTATTTAGATCTATAAAATAAAGTAAAATGTTGGATCAAAGTTTTTTAAAAGAATATTTTTATAAAAGCTGTAAATGATTCATTAGATATATATAAGTTATTACACACAAATGACACTAAAGCACTTTATGTTCAAGTCGTAAGGAATTCATTATTTTTCTTAGAGGTCCAAGGTTTAATTCCCTTGGACCCAAAAATTTTGTAAGAGGATTTCAAAATCCAATCAAACCAGTCAATCGGGCCTGGTAAATCGTCAGTTAACTCGATCAAAGCCCATTTTGATTGAGTCAAGTATATTTCAAAAACACATTTTAAAATTGACAAACACCCTAAAAATTTTCATAAATCAGGTGCTAAATCATAATATTAAATATATATAATTATAATATAATATACACTAAGTTTGGATTAAATATACTATACCAAATTAACTCCTACAAATCTTACTATACTATATTTAAAAGATTTTTCTCACATTTTTCTCACAATCAAACGACACTTTTTCTCTCTACAAACTCATCTTGCTGAACATCTCCAAAATCACACAAATTCACCGTTTATCCTCGATTTCGAGCCACAATCAATGAATAAGGTCACAGTCCCGTCGAAATACTTCTGATTTTTACTTCTTTGGAGAAGTTGAAGCTGGCTGTGGCCGAATCGAATTTTTCCAAAGCAAAAACTGAACTCACGTGGTCTAATTCGAAGGTAAACATATAATCACCATTAATCCTCGATTTTAAGCCACGATCAATGAATGAGGTCACAATTCTATAGACATACTTCTAATTTTAATTTTTCGAGAGAAATTGAAGTTAAGCTGTAGAGGAATTAGATTTTCTGCCGATTTTGCACGTTTGCCTATTGTACAGAGGTCACACGTCACTTACACTAGTAAATGATAGATGAAAGTGTGATGAATTGGTCGAACTTGTTCTTTCAGAATTGGGGCTTAATTGTGCAAACATAGCTGTGACAATGACATATTGTTTGGATTCTAATTGACCTCCAGTCCGGATTCTGAGCAATAATAATGTCCTTAACATATTTGAGGTTAAAATATTTGGATGGGGTTGTATCGAGTTATCCTATTATGGTTGATGTTATCACTACAGTTTCATGGAAGTCAAGATATACATTGCAATGCCTAGAGTCGTCGACTACTTCCGTCGAGTCATCAGTTAGTGTGTTTTCTTTAAAACAAATAGCTCAAGAAATTTGTGAATCAGTAGTGACTGTTGACAAAGAAAACATTGAAGAAGATGTGACATTGGTATCTGAAGCAGATGCTAGAGTAGTAGTGGAGGAAAATGTTTTTTGCAACAAGGACATACTAAAAATGAACTTGGCCTTCTATGCTATACAAAACAAGTTTGAATATAAGGTGTTGAGATCGGACAAGAAGGAGTATGTGGTAAAGTGTTTGCATAATGAATGCAAATGGATATTTGGATCTTCACGCTTGGGAGAAACGAAAATGTTTAAGATCAGGGAAATGTGCA
Source organism: Fraxinus platypoda (assembly GCA_903798405.1). NCBI lineage: Eukaryota > Viridiplantae > Streptophyta > Magnoliopsida > Lamiales > Oleaceae > Fraxinus > Fraxinus platypoda. The sequence continues at coordinate 713 of CAIGRT010146129.1, read as the reverse complement.
AAGGTCACTAATATAAGGTGTTGAGATCGGACAAGAAAGAGTACGTATTAAAGTGTTTCCATAATGATTGCAAATGGATATTTAGATATTCATGCTTGGGAAAAACGAAAATGTTTAAGATCAAGGAGATGTATAAGAGTCATACATTCTAGACGAACATTGTTTTAGGATCTCATCGGCAAGCATCTAGCTCAATTGTGTCAAATTGCATTAGGTACAAATACACATCTTCACATACAGTATACACTCCTAATGATATCTTGAATAACATGTTACATGAATATGGAGTATCAGTGAATTATGTGAAAGCGTGGAGGTCGCGTGAACAAACATTAAAATTGATTAGAGGTGATACAACGATATCGTTTCAGTTGCCGCCTTCTTATTTCTTTATACTANATCAGTGAATTATGTGAAAGCGTGGAGGTCACGTGAACAAACATTAAAATTGATTAAGGTGATCCAACGACATCGTTTCAGTTGCTTCCATCATATTTCTTTATGTTAGAACGGATGAACATGGGGACAATCACAAGAATAGAAACAGATCATTTAAATAGATTTAAATATTGTTTTATGGCTTTGGGTGCATCTATCACTGGTTGGAAATATTGTAGGCCAGTCATTGTAGTTGATGGCACATATTTAAATGGCCACTATGGGGGTCCACTCTTCACGGCTTGTACACAAGATGCAAACAATAACATCTTCAT
>CAIGRT010146120.1:0-25356 GCA_903798405.1 Fraxinus platypoda | reverse complement strand
CGTGGTAGCGGTGATCGTGGTGTTGGGGTGGCAGGGGATGGTGAATGGCCAATGGGAGAAGAGATTACATTTTTATTTATTTAATTTTTTGTTTGTTTTGAATTTTCCATTTCTTTTTAATATTTTAATTAAGAATAACGAAATGATAATTTTGCCATTTATAATTTTTGTACAGGTCAAATAGGTTAACTAACGAAAATATGGATGAATACTGCTTATTTTCCAAAAGTTTGGGACAATGAAGACCTGAAAAAAAGGGATAAAGATGAAAGTGCAAATGAATCTAAAGGTTGGACCTTCGCCGTAATTTACCCGAAAAACTTTAACAGCATTCAATTCGTTATGGAAGTAAAAACATAGGTCACAAGAAAACATAAATTATCATCTGTGATAGTTCACAGAGTCTTTCATGAAATCAGTACCAAGACAGTGTAAAGGAACTGGGATAAGTTTCCTTGCACAGGCAGTATTCAGAACATAGACCAGAGAACCAACTGATACATCCATATATTAGACATCATCCTATGAACTAGATTTCAGAATCCACTTATAAAATATCCTCAGCATGCGCTGCCCGAACTAGTTGTCGACACATCAACCTAAAACCGCAAACAAGGAGACCTCAGTTAGTTCAGAGGAAAGTTAGAAATTAAAGCAACTTGGGAAAAGTAAAGCAACTCAAAAATACGAACATAACAAAATCCCATTGTCTGAAGTCACATTGCCAATACAATTGAGACCCTCGATGAACAGTTAAAGTTGTAAAATCCAAAGTGACGAAATCTAGCTATTGGAGCATATAGTTTATGACTGAGCACCTAGAAAAATTGCTAGACATTAAATATTTATCATGAACAGTAGCTGGTCTACACTAACTAAATTGCCGAAAAAGAGAGGCTTTACTTTTAACACATCAGCGACACTACACTAACTAAATCTGTATGAAGACACGTACAAATGATACGCAATATAATAGCACTACGGCAGAAATTTATTAGTGCAGATCTACAATAAAATTAGCTCTCTTTTGTCCTCTTGAGCTCTGATGATTTTCACTATCTTAACCTTATCTCCTTACCTACCATCCAACTATGATACAAAAGAATGTATATCCAAAAACGAATCTCAGAGAGAACATGAGCACCAATAAGGATACGATAATCTCAGTTTCATGCCAGCAATATTACGAAACTAACTGTTAAAAGGAGCACATGCACATAAATATTGCAAGCTATGGTTTTTACTACACGAGACATTAAATTTGTGCATTCAGTGGTTACATGAAGTTTTCTTGCAAGATCCTCATGGCTATGAAATCCTGCAACTCCAACAGCTGCTTCATTTGTATTGCTCAGCCTTTGAGTAACTTCAGCCTGCCAAAAACAAAATCAACCCAGTTACAATATGATAACAAACATTCAGCATTACAGAATCACATAGAGATAGAATAAGACTAATTTAACCAACCTCTTTCCCCTACCCAAATAAAGAACTAAAAGAAAAAAGAAACAGAAAAGCAAAAAGTCATTGAGAAAAAAATTAACTTGGTTTAAGAAACGACACCATAACATTCTGGTAGCAATCTCACTAATAAACCATTAGCATCTTTAAATGCTTTGTTTTATATACATTAAACCTAGCCCAACGAGCTGCTTCGCACCTTCGCAGGATAGAAGGTCTAATTCAGTCTATTGGGCCTTAGAGGAGCTACAGGCTCTGGTTGGTCAGTTTCTCGGGTACTCCTTTCTCTTGGAGGAAGGAAACATAATGAATTGAAATTCTTGGCAAGACAGGATGGATAGTAAATTTTGAATTTGATATCTTGTCATAAATTGCTCTTGATACAGTAAAAAGTATTTACTCCCTCAAAGAATGTTTATCTTACCATTTGTTATGTGACCAGAAATATATCTTGCATCAAAAGCCTTTTATTTAATTACCTGATGAGCTGTTCTTCAGAAACCTGAGCCTGGACTAATTATTAAGAATATATTTTGTGCCCATTAATCTTATACATTACAATTATGCATGAGTTCGAGCCAATTCATATGTTGATATTTTATTTTGCTTCTCAATTTAGAGATAAGTAATAAAAGGGAAACATAGGACAAATGCTCAGAAAGTGTGATGTGGGTTTTGTTTTAATAACTTATTCAGTTTATAAAGTATACCCTGACAATTATTGTTGGAAGGAGGAGAGATTAACACTTACAAAGTTTCTGCCCAAATAACGCGCAATGAACTTTTGTACATTTAATAGAAATGCACGAACTGAATGCACATACCATGCAGCTGTCACGAACTCGAACTGGTTGAGCATTGTCATCTGCAGAGAGAGCAATTCTTCATTGTGTACACTTGTCACAAAAAACATCCCCACAGTTTTGATAGTGGTGCTGTTGACAAGAAAAGAAATGAAAGAAGATCAATTAAGCTTCAACAGCAATACCTACTGCTTTATAAACAGTGAACAGAAAAAGCAGATTTGAACCTTTCGATCAAAAGCATTAAAATCACTTCAACAAGCTGTGTACCTGGTTACTGCTTCATCACGAACCTAATAGATAGGAAAAGACGTACACACATAAATCTAAAACGATAGCCTAATTGCAGTAGAATCCAATTTTACATAGAATCTACAACAATATAATGACTTAATTAATACAAAATCCAGTCTAACCCAATGATCTTTCTCCAAATTATCAGACTTCATCAAGTTCGCCCAATCAATGAACCCTTTCTTCGTCTCTACTGATTGCTCATGTCCTTTTATTAGATCCGAAGGTTTACTACTTCCACTCATCTCCTTCATCTGTTTACATACATCAAACAAACATATGCAGTCACAACCATATCAATGTACGATAAAAATATCGTGTAAAAAATTAATGATAGGTCTTATTTCAAGACTTTTGAAACATTTATTTTGTTTCATTTTTATCATCTTTTTTACTGTTTTCAATCATGTATAAGTCAATCATTTGCATCTCAAATATAAAAGTTATAGAATTAAGCAAGGAAAATGGTAACATTCAAACTCTAAACCCAGACTTCAATTATAGACCTTCTAAAGAAAATCCATACTTATAGAACTTGCAAGAACATAATCAAAATAGTACCAGTTGATTGGACCTTCCAGAAATTCTTCAGTTAATTTAATTTACAAGGTACCCACAAAAAATTGACAAACCATCAAAATTTTGAGCAGACGCAACTAAGAAGTAAGGCTAAAACTTCACGTCGGCAATTGCCAATTTAACAACAGAAACAAATAGGAACAACTGCAATACGAAATTAAAAAGAGCATTGGAAAGAAAAAAATACGTTTGGGTCGCTTGGAATTTCTTCTGGTAGCTGTTGAATCCGTCGATCCATTTCCTCCGGCACTTGATGATGGAGTATTCGAGTTCATAACTTCGCCAGGTAAATAAATATTTTTGCTTTCCCTTGAATCGCGAAAAAAGAAATAAATAAATTAGAGCCAGAAACAAAATAGAAGATCAAGAATCAATATAAGAAATCACATAAAGTAAATAATAAAAAAGAACCCATCAAACCCATTTCAATTTTTGGTAATAAAAAAGCAAAAAATAAATTTTTTTTGAGCAAATAATCAAATTCAAGAAATCACGGAAAATAAAAAAACAAAAAGAACACAACGAACCCAGTTCAACTTTCAAACTAAAAAACAAAAAAAATCAAATCTTTGACAAAAGAGACTTACACGGGTACCGTTTTCTTCTCCATTGTAAGAATCTTATGGAAATACTTTTGCCCAACGCCAAACCACCGCCAAAGTTCGAAGAAAAACAAAGGGAAGTGTCTTGAAATCGAAAGCTGCTCTTCAAAAGGAAGGAGTGAGCTACTTTGATGAGGGCCCATGTAAGGTTAATAAAAACAAAATTCTTTAAATTAGATTTATGATGCAAATATCTTTAAAAATATATATATAAATGACATAAAATTTATAACATACATTTATGTAATGCATAAATATATCACATTTATTATTTTATCTATATATAATTAATTTGACCATTTATCTTCTCAGCCATCAATTTTCCTTTTTTTTTTTCAAGGAGCTACGATTAAAGATATTTGTATTCATTTCTCTCTAAATTCCTGCACTTCGTTTTATTTGTCCACCTTATTCAAGTTTTTCAGTGTCATTATGGGGGTGTTTGTGCCCCCATTTTTTTTTTTCAAAAAAATTACATTTTGCAATAGTGTCATGATGGATAATGTGTGGTTAAAAATAAGAAAAAAATTTGAATTTACGTGTTTTTGATCCACTTATTATTCTTTTTTATATTTTTTTTTTGGTACTAGAGTTTTAATATTGTATTTTGTCTTCCAAATTTTCTAATTATGTTTAATTATTTCTTAATTATATTTAATTATCAATAAATCAAAGACAATAAATAATTTTAACAATACATTTTATATGACGCACAACTTTTTAACCACATATTCTATTAACTTTTATCTAAATTTATTAAAAGTCTGATTTTAGTCTTTATTAAACAAACGCTTAATATTCAAATGAGCCCGACATTTAAAGTTTGCATAAAACCCCCAAAATATAAGGCATCCCTCAGTACGGTTTTCTTCGATAAAGAAGAGAGTGACGAGAGAGGACAAAAAACAATTTTATAGAGGAGATATTTATTCAATAGTTGGCGAAATCAGTTTGTCAACATTAGTGAAAACAAAGTGAGAGAAAGTAGAGATAAATGAGACGAACAATAGGAAAATCAGTTCGAGAATAGTAGTGTGACAAAAACGAAAATTGATCCTCTAAAGCCTCTCATTTAAGAGAAGGTAGATATGTAGGGACTTATAACTCCAATTCTGAAAGTTAAATACTCAAAAACACCAATTAAATTGTTAGATTTTTTAAATTTATTTATTTTTTTTCTATCTCGGGTTTGACACTTCTATTTTCTTTCTGTCTTGAAAGTAATTTCGCCAAAAAAACATTTTGCATATTATGGCGGGAAAATAATCCGTGCATCTCACCAGACAGCATTTCCAATTGAAATTCACAATTTCTAGCTTTCGACTGCTCTTCATCTTAACGGACTCATCGCCCGACCGAAAATCAAACATAGAAATGGAGTCGACCCTCAAGGTTCCTTTCCTCTCTCAAATTTCTACTTTTTCTCCTCTTGTTTATCTTGAAGGTTTTTAATGATGTTATTATTTTTTAGTACAGGAATGTTTTGGGTTTTCAAAATTTCGCCCCTACCAGAAAGAAATTGTGCAGAAAATTTTAGATGGTAAAGATTGCTTGGTGGTTATGGCCACCGGCAGTGGCAAGTCCTTGTGGTAAGCTTCAATTTATTACTGTGTTTTGCATTATAGTCTAAATACACTTGCTTGTTTGAAGAAATATACTTATTAACCATTTTTCTGAATAATGAACTAAGCTATCAGGTGCCACCATTGGTTGCGAAAAAGACTGCTGTTGTCATAAGCCCTCTTATTTCTTTGATGCAAGATCAGGTTTGTGCTTTATCTTCTTGATAAGTGGGTGAGTCTTAGTTATATCTATTAATACTTCTACAAAAATATATCTACTCGTTATAATGTTTAGGTAATGGCATTGAAGCAAAGAGGTATAAGAGCTGAGTATCTCTCAAGTGCTCAGACTAACCGTAGTGCACATGGTAATGCTGAAAGTGGCCAGTATGATATATTGTACATGACTCCAGAGAAGGCCTGCGTGCTTACAACCAGGTAAGCTGAAAATACAATGTAATTTTTTATTTAATGAAAAGGCCTAAACTTGGTTCATTTGTTTTACTATCTCTGCAATAGTTGCGTTGGGGCTATTCTACTTATCAAATGCACATGTATATAAGTCTATTATGTTTCACTTATATTTCTTGTCTCCTTTGTATGTCTTGTTTTCTAAGTTAGGAATATATTAAGTTTTCTTTTGGACACTGGTTCATTAGGCTGTAGATCACCACGTGACTGTTTTCGCGTGTTATTTTAGTTGCAAACAATGATCTTGACAGTGGAATTCCAAAACTTCATCTCTTCCTTTTTTTCCTTATTTACTGCTAGTTTTTAGATTTTCTATTGCTTCCATTTAATCGTGATTATATTATTCTCCCGAGTAATATAGAGTGTTACTGCAGTTTCTGGTCGAGATTGCTAATTTCAGGAATATGTCTCCTGGCTGTTGATGAAGCACATTGCATTTCAGAGTGGGGTCATGATTTCAGGTCAGTTCTTCACTGGTATCATGTTCCATGATCAGTTTCTTAATATTTAAATGCATTGGGCATGATTTCTGTGAGACACTCTAAATATACGGTTACTTGAAGAAAACATAAAGGCTGAAGTTTGAAGTTTTAATGGATCTGAAAGTTCATCTAAACCAGAGTAATTATGCTTCAGACAGGCCATGTGTTGAAGACTGGACTGGGACCTTGATAAGCTAGTTTTGGTTCAAAGAAAACTGACTGCATGATGCTACTTTTGTTTTTATTTTGTTTAGTGAACGAGATTTCTCATCCATCCAAAGTGTTCATCACATGAGGTTTTATTTTATAATGGTAATAATGAAAAATATGAATGGGATTTGAAGTGATGATAACTTAGAATCGTGGGTCATGAGCAATGATTCAATTGATGATGAATAAAGATTGACTATGTAGATCTAGAATGTAACGACTTTATCTGTCACTTGTCAATTCTTTCAGAGTAAACATCTATTCGAGTGTTAATAATTGCACATTTTTCACATTTATCAGTCACGCTGTTGCAATAATTGACTTACAAGAAAAGGAAATATGGGGATTTGAACTGAATGACAATGGAAATCAAGTTGGTTGCTTGAGATACCATGAGAGTGAGTTCAAATATCTTATAGTTAAGAAGAGTTAGGTTTTATATCACAATCTTAAAGTGATTGCCATCAATTTCAATTGAAACCTGGTGCTCATAATTAGTTATTTATCTCGCTATCAAAAAGTTAGTTTCTAATACCCTAATGATGGCTCGGCAAAGATCTGACTGCCCTTCTATTTTAGCTCAGGAGTTGGATTCAAATGATGCTTCAATTCTAAAGAAATGAATTTTTCATATCCGTGCTACTTTCTGCTCCAACCCTTCTCTTTTTGGTTGTTCTTTTTAGACTTATTTCTCTATGTTTTTACTATCATTGTTCTTTACATTTGTATTGTAGGGTGGAGTATAAACAATTAGGTAGGCTGCGGGATGTTCTACCAAATGTTCCATTTGTTGGCTTAACGGCAACTGCTACTGAAAAGTAGGTTTTTGCATTTTGAGATTGTATTTCCATATTGTATCTCTTTGTTCTAATCATTCTGGTTGCCCATAGCATTCTACTTGGTAAATAAATTGGTCATTAGTTGAAAGAGGCAGGGAACTATGCATTTTAAGTTACATTCTGGCCCTTTGGTTCTGCAAATTATATATTTGTTGAAAAATCCACAACCTTTTCGATATTCTACTACATGTAAAACTTTTCACGAGGTCTTAATCTTATGTTATGGGATCAGTTTAACATATTAATGACAGTAGTTTCTTGTTCAGGTAGTTCTCAGATATTGCCAACTATTTTTGGCCCTTTCGTCCATCTCTTGTTCCCAGTGTTACTTTTCTATCCTAATTTTAAGCGAGTTCAGTTCAGAATCTGTGTAAATTCATAAATCATTAATCATCTTTCCCGTCCTAGTTTTAATTTGTCTAATAATCTATCGGCTCAGATTTTCTTTTTCTCTATGGTTTTGCTTTCATACAAAATCCGGTCTTATAGAACCTTTTCTTCCAGGGTTCGCACTGACATTATAAATTCACTGAAGATGAAAAGTCCTCATGTAACTATTGGCTCATTTGATCGTCAAAATCTCTTCTATGGCGTTAAATATTCCGACCGCAGTTCAGCTTTCGTGGATGAGCTCGTGAAGGAGATTTCTAAATATACAAGCAGCAGAAATTCAACTATAGTATACTGTACAACTGTCAAAGATGCTGAAATATCGTTGTTTCTCAAATGTAAGCATGCACGTGGATTTTACCCAAATGACAATTATTTCATCTATGACGTGGTCTTCTAGCAAGATGTGGAAAAACATATATTCATGATGAGATGTTCTGACTTTAGTTATTGAAATTGTGATTCTTTAGATTTTCAAGTTCCTTCACAAGGATGGAATTGATGCTGGAATCTACCATGGCCAAATGTCTAATAAAGCACGTGAGGAGTCACACAGGTTTTACTATTCACTAGATGTTATGTTTTTCATTTATTCCCTGAATATTTGTACTTGAATTGAAAAAAAATTTTGTTTAGTTTATTTTGTCAAAGGATGTATAATGGTATGTGCCCTTCACTATTCTTGGTGAAATTACTGTTTACCTGGTTAGACTGGCAAATGAAATTTTGATGCATTTCAGGGCATTCATCAGAGATGAAGTTTATGTCATGGTTGCAACTATAGCATTTGGCATGGGTATTGACAAGCCTAACATTAGACATGTGATACTCTATGGCTGCCCAAAGAGTTTGGAATCATATTACCAGGAAAGTGGACGATGTGGTAGAGATGGCATTCCTTCAACCTGCTGGCTGTATTATGCAAGAAGCGACTTTGGGAAAGCCGATTTTTACTGTTCAGAAGCACGCACAGTATTTTTTTTCTTTTCTTGATCTCCTTAGAGTTCCATATATTAAAGATTTTGTTTAGTAATTCCCAGCATCTATTAATCTCTTTAGGTTGCTTTCATATTGCTTAAATGTCTGGTACATGTATGATACTACCAGGCAGAGCAAAGACAAGCAATTATGGAGTCATTCATGGCAGCACAACGCTATTGTTCGCTGACAACTTGTAGAAGAAAGTATCTTCTGGAGTACTTCGGAGAGAAATACGGTTCTGTCAATTGTGGTATGGGTAACATTTGACCTTTAAAAGTATCAAGTGTAGTAAGAAAATACCTGAACTATAATTGATTGAGAAAGCATGACAATGTTGCATTTAAAATGTAAATCATTGATGATAAGATAAGAGTGGTACGAAGCAGATTACATTTATTAAATCAACGCAAGGCTCAGTACAACATATTAGTGTCCGAGAAAGAGATGAATAAACAAGAGAAAGGGTGTAGATGTAGATAACAATGGTACAGGAAGTCATGTAGAGTATAGCTCATTTTTGATGTCTACATGCATTCCATTTAATAGTCAAAGTTTTGCTTCCTTTTGGACAAAATATTTTCTGGTCATTGTCACATCTTGCCATTAACATTTAACCAAGTGGAAATATTATTATTGTATGCTTGTGATGGCATTTATTATGAAGACTGGAAATTTCTCTTCTTCGAGCTTTTATATTTTTTATGGTTTCCACGTTTCCGATTAGAAGCGATAGAAGCAGAAATACCCATGTGTTTTTGCTTATTTCCTGGTTGATTGCTTTGCATTCGGTCACATGAGTCAAGCTTTGGCCATTGGTTTCATCAGGTTGCCTTCATTTCATTTTAAATTGGTCTAAGAAAATCTATTTTCAGGCACTAACAGATTGAGATGATGATCTTTTCTCCTATCGGAAGTTATCATGGGGAAATATGTTGTTTAAAGCTTTTATTTTTGGTCAACGATAATACTTTATGCGCTTCATGCTCAAAACAGATGTGAAAAGGAAGAAGGAAAATTTTGGTCTTTGGACCTTGGTTTTTTAAGGTTTTATATTGTTAATTTTGTCTATAATTTAAGTCACAGTATTCCAGAAATTATCCTTTGAATTACCTTGATACCAGAAGTAGCCAAATGTGTGATGTGTCCAGGAACTTGTGATAATTGTACTAGCTCAAAGAATAAGAGCGATATGTCTCGAGAGGCATTTCTTTTAATCGCTTGCATTAAAGCATGTGGAGGTCACTGGGGTCTCAACCTGCCAGTAGATGTTCTTCGTGGATCTCGAGTAAGCTTTCTTATGAAAATTAATGATACTATGTAGATATTCTTCCATGGCATGTATAGGAACCAATGTTGTTATACAAGTAATTAGATAATAGTAATAAGGTTAGATGGGTGACTACACAAATTTTCGTTAGAAATGATGAATTGACTTTCCTTGTTCTGAACAAGTGGCTTTGGTATTGTATTATAAATTTCGGAGGCTTTGGAAAATGAAGTTAATACCACAGTTACGTCTACTACTTAATCTATTCACTGATCTTGTGGTTTAGTCATTGCTAATTTACACTAGCGCCTTTTATTTGGACACAGTCCAAGAAAATTCTTGATGCTCAGTTTGATAAGCTTCCGTTCCATGGCCTCGGAAAAGAGACGCCAGCAAATTGGTGGAAGGCTCTAGCTGATCAGTTGATTTCATGTGGTATGTGAGAGTACTCTCTTTGTATCAAGGATCTGTGTTTATGGATGTTTTTCACTCTACTAAGAAGGAAGAAGTGAAGTAAATACCACATTGCATCCATTAAGGGAGCAATCAAAAGAACCATATTGTACTGTTGATCTGTGCTTATTATCATTATATTCCAGGTCAATGAGGTTAAGCAAATATGAATGCCAATAGAGAGACCCAGAGTATTTTAATAGCTTGAATATTCAGCCAGCGATCTCGATACAGTCTAAGAGTATATTCAGTGGTTAGCCCTATGAGTTTTGGAGTGTAGACAAAAAATCTATGGAGACCAATATTTTATTGGGTCATTGATCTTTTACAGACATTGCTGAAAAAATGATTTTTGTTTATATAAATATTTTGTGCACTTAAAAATGATTTTATTTGATTACATAACATTGAATTGAAACTTTACCTTTTCTAATTCTGGTCTAACATCTTATGAAAAATATCAGCTGCTTGCTCTATTCTATTGGATTCACAGCTGAAACTGCACAACAACTGAAATATTGTGTGTATATTTTATGAAGCCAAACCAAAACTAAGGGCCTGTTGCTTCTAAAAGAAAGTAAAATTCAGAACCTCTGAATTATAGTGCCTACTTTAAGGAAGGGAATTTGCACATGTCATGCGTCCTACCCTTCTATTATGCTCTGTACTAGGATGCTGTCTGGAAGCAGTGACATTGGAATACCTTTCCTTTTTGTTTTCTTTGATTGTATGGATAGAAATTACTTCTTTCGTTTTGCATCCATTCAAATTATAGTTTTGGACAGTTAATGACTATTTTGCGCTGTGTGCAGATTATTTGGTGGAGACCTTCAGAGATGTGTTCAAAACTGTAAGGTAGAGTTCTTTATCCGACTAGTATATGAGTTTTGAGCTGTAAAAATATACTGTTCTCTGTCTCACACGCTCCCATTCTGACACACATCAGCCGTGAGCCCATTTGACTTGGTAGTAGCCTCCAAGCCCACCACTTGCTACCTGCAGAATGGCCTAAATCCACTCCCAAAAAGTTATACTAATGGCCTGATGTGGGCTCTTAACATAAGCTTATAATTTGCTCATAATTTCCGTAATCCATCTGTGTTATGTTCAAGTTGAAATCACACCTCCTAAGGATGCACGTCATTGTTGCATATAGCATAGCAATTTGTCCCGCATAATACTCAGTTTCCAACTTCTGATTGGCATCCAGTTGTTTATTATGTCACTCCCTGGACCCATGATCTGTTGTACTTGGTAGCACGGCATCCCATCAAATGCAACATGCAATTAGGCCTAAAATCCATTGCCCATAAGTGGTGTAATGGTTGTCATGAGATATAAAGCCAACTTATAAGTTGTTCATGTTTTATATAATTCACTAATGTGGGATACAAGTTTAGATGTCAGACCTCTCTCATATAACCTCTTCAGTTTTCCTTTATCAGCCTGTCATCTGCCTCATTTTATTGCCTGCAATAAACTGAGCCAAGGAAGACTTTCACAGGTCAAGTCTAATTCATTGGTGCTTGTGATGAGATCAAAATGTTCTGCCGCATTCATTAGTTGTCTCTTCATGAACAATTGACACCAAAAGCTCATATTTGTCCAAAATATCAGAAGGTGACTATTATTTGTAAGAGATAAATCGTGTCAGCTCATATTAGGATGAAAGGTTTACAGAATGTGAATTTTCAAGATTTATTTGCTGCAGGATACAAAGTATGAATTTGCGCAAATCAGAAATGTAGAATTCTCAAAATACTAGCTCATTTGGTAAATAAACCGACATGGGCAAGCCAAAACCTGTGCTTTTCATGAACGATAATAAAACATCAATATTGGACATTCTCTTTTGCAGCCAATTTAATAAGATTCTAATGTAAATAAATTTGAATTGTGATTTTCCTTCCATGCTTCAGTGTCGGACCCAAAGGAGTGGACTTCTTGAATTCTTGTAGTCCTGATCATCAGCCTCCGTTATATCTGCCATCACCTTCAGAAATAATTGGTGATGTGAAAGTCACAGATGTAGTTGGTGAGGCTGGGGTTGATGGTTTGACTCCTCTAAAATTCGAGGGGTTGTCCAAGGTGGGATATGCTACCATCCTAAGCATCTTCTGCATGTGAATTAAAGGATGCCATGCACTTCTATTTAAATTTTTACCTTCTGACGTGTCTTTTGTCGTCTTCAACAATTTAACTTTGGCCAAAACCCGTAATGTTTTGACTTTATGCTTACATGTTCAGGAAGAGGCACAGTTCTATAAAATGCTCGTAGAAGTGAGAATGAAGATAGCAAAAAAAACTGGAACTGCTCCGTGAGTCTCTTTATTTTGTCATTGTTCTTAGAGCTGCTACTCCCTGTATCACATAACACAATCATATTGGCTTTTTTGGGTCAATTCCACCCCCTTTTTGAAGTGCAATTAATCTTAATATGATATTTATCAGAGATGAACACTTGAAAATTTGTTAACACAGGAACCTGCATGCTAATTGCCAAGTTTTATTTCTTAGATTTGAGTGTAGCAAGATTATTTCACCTCAAAATGTTGTCAAGTTGGTATGAGAAGTCAACCTGGGACAATAGTGTGACAGGATTATATTCTAATGGCGAGCCACCCGTATGATGGCACTATACAATTGTACTTTTGAGGAAATGCAAGGCTGTCTATTGATCTGTTTTAGCTTGCAGATATGCAATATGTGGTGATCAAACATTAAGAAGGATAGCATTGACAAGGCCGTCAACTCGAGCAAGGCTAGCAAATATAGATGGTATGAACCAGGTATAACTTATGTACCTAATAGTCATGTTTCTTGGTCCACTCTAGTTTAGCTTGACAGGAACTTTTATATGCTTGGAATATGCTCACTTTATACATTTCAATGGTCCAGTTGGGTTTATACCTTAATTAATAAATGCTGATTTTATTCTCTTTGATTGCATCTACTAAATTTTTCATTTCCTGTATAGAGAATAATCACATTTTGATAGTACAAATGTTTGGGTTGTTCTAGCCCTCTTATACATAGAATCTTAAGACAAAAAAGAGTTAGTGCCTGTTTTTGTACGTGGTTTTTTCCATTATTGGATGTTATTAATAAGCCCTAATATCCAAGCTCGTGACGGAGAGGGACATAATGTCTTACCTCTAGAGTGTAGATGAAGGAAAATTATAATTATATTGAAATTGAAGTTGACTGCATCTCTGTCTGCTATGAGTTACCTTATCTCACTCAGATTAGTTGGAACATTTTCCTCTTACTCCTTTGAACTACTGTGAAGTAATAATAAGATGACTTCATATTGTTCTTGCAGTGCATCATCTTCAAACTTTAAGGAAAAAAATACATTGTTTGCTATCAGTACCAGAGCATTCATTCTAAACAGAAAAATCTTGAAGATCTTTCAATTTTTACAAATGAGGGTTGGGTTTCAGGAATCAGATTGGTAAGGTGGCTGATACTAAGCTTGATGAAACTTCTAAGTTAGCCCTAGAGACTCGTAACGTGTTAGCATCTTCTTCATCCTCTTGTTGGATCCATAGGGTTTATCCACAAAAATATTTGTGTTGGGTATATTTGCTGCAGTATTTACTCACTGACTGCTTTAAAATTGACTGGTAAAACCAATTGTTTAGAAGACATGACTGCAACTTGAGATAAAAATAATAGGAAACATGATCAACATTACTGTGGGTGAGTATGTGAGGTATATTTTAGAACCATCATATTTAGACTCTCGATCATACATTATCTTTTTTATCTGGTTGCATGTTTGTACGCGTATTATCTCAATTGGAAGCTTTTATAATGTGTTGTAGCACTTTCTAAATACACATGGAAATTGTTTGCTACAAAGCATTCGGCATCTATCAAAAGAGTTGAATCTTGCTTTGGACGGGGAGCCAAATGCACAACCTCCTACGCCAAGAAAGGTTTTCACTGTACCAAACAATAAGAGATTATCGCCGGCAAGGTTTGAAGCTTGGAGAATGTGGCAAGAAGATGGCCTTACATTCCATAAAATTGCCGTATGTCTTAATATAGTTGCTTGTCATTAAGTTATGCCTAGTTTTTAGCATGGACTTTTGTTTTACTTTCTTCTTTGTAGAATTTCCCTGGTCGAGCAGCTCCAATTAAAGAACAAACTGTAATCGAGTATGTTCTTGAAGCTGCAAGAGAGGGACGTACAATCGCTTGGACAAGATTCTGTGAGGAGATTGGATTAACACGGAAGATTTTTTCGGATATTCAGGATGTTGTGTCAAAAGTTGGCAAAGAGATGCTAAAGCCTATCAAAACTGAATTACCGGAAGAAGTAAGCTTTATGGATTGAATATTTTGGCGGGATGCATTCAGAACTAAACCTTTTATTAAGCATTGACATAATCATATCATGTTTAGTAAGGTGGATTAACTTTACTATTAAAGAAGAATAAGTTAAAATACAGTCCCGTGTACCAAAATTCGCTGAATATTAATGTTGTGGATAGTGCATCCTATGATATAACAAATGAAATGAAATAAGATTTCATGTGTTTCTTGTGATGATATTATGATAATTCTGTTTATAAAACTAGGTAACTTATAGCCAGATCAAGTCCTGCTTGGTGATGCAAGAGATGGGAATATTGACTGAAGTTATATCATCTGGACATCATCACGAATGCGGAGTAGAGGGTCAAGCCAATGGTGACTCACTTGTGGACAATGTAAATGGTGGTAGTTCACGGGGGAAATCTCAAGACACAGTTTCTGATATCCTCATAGGGATTGCAAACACAGCACAGTCAGTATGTGGTACTGATGGCTCATCGAATTCTAGGAAACGTCAAAAAAATTGATGGGCCACAAGCTGGACAATCTGCTGCAGTCGAGGTAACAGAGAGTTCCATATTACGCTGGCTCGAGAATTTTGATGATGGGGTAAGTGTTGAACCTCTACAATCGGTATATCGTAACCACATTTCTATATTCTACCTCGAGAGAGTAACAGCGAAAATGTGCAGGTTTCATTATCTGAACTCTTGGAACACTTCAGTGGATCAAAGGAAGAGGCAATAGTAGATCTGCTAAACAATCTGGAGGTTGAGTTTTCAATTTTTAGAAAGAATAATCAGTATAGACTTGTGTAACATGCTGGATGGACGGGCTTCTTCTGCAAACAACTCTATTTATGGAAACTCTGTTCTATTCTAAGTCTGCAGGTTCTATTCTAAGTCTCAGGTACAATAATTAAATTTATTGTGTGTTTCGTTGCAAAATCCAAATTTTATTTTAACAATGAAACACACAATAATTTTGAATTTTTCAAATGATGAAAATAGATCAAATTTTTTCAAAAATATGTTAACATTAAATTAAGCTATTATGTAATTGCGTAATTATTTCTCGTCTAATTGACAATTTGGATTCGTTTGTTCACTTCATCATTTTTACGCGATTCTTGCACTCGTGGTACACATTTTTTAACGAACAATAGGTCACATAATTTTTATAAGTTTAGAGGTCAAAATTCGTTCACTTTAAAGTTCAATGAGTAATCAAAAATATTTTTTAAAATTTAGTGAGCATTTGAAGATGTTTTCAAAGTTTAGTGAGCAATTAGAGATGTTTTAAATTTTTAGTGCCCAAAATTTGGTCATTTCAAAATTCAGTGAACAATCGAAGACCTTTTTAAAGTTTAGTAAACAATTTAAGACTTTTTTCATTGTTCAGTGTGCAGTGAAAAATGCTTTCTTATATAGTGGTTTATTAATGGTGTCACGGGTGCATTTCATTAGTCATGTTACTAATTTCGTTGAAGGTTTGAAATAGATGTTATGCAAGTAACACCCAACATTTTGATAAGTTTAGTAATCAAAACTTAATATTTAAAATTTAATGAGCAATTGAAAACATGAACATAAATTCAATAATCATTGGGACAATTAACATCACTCAATTCAAATTAATTTCAAACTTTTATGGGCTTAAACAAGTTCACACGAAGTTTAGATGCAAAAAACAAAAAAACAAAAAAAAAAATGTAAAATATAATTAGATGATAATGTCAAACTTTACGTCTAACTGAAACAAGAGTTTTTTCTAGAAAAAAATGGTCACAACTCACACGTGCTGCAATTCTCTATTTTGGCCGTTTGACTATTATTAAGTCAAAATTTCTAATTTGCTGACTCTAGGGAGTTAATTGTTTCAATAATCACAAAATTTATATTGAAAGTCTGAAGCATAATTTGTTGGCTGAAAATTGATTTGTGAAAATACTTTTAGTTTGTTTGGGAAGAATTAAAATCTAATTAAAATTGAAAATATAGTCGTTATTGGGTCTCACTCGTCTAATAAAAGTCAACAAATAACAACTATTTTTTCAATTTTAATTCGATTTTAATCGCTACCAAACAAGCTCTTTATCTATATTTCACTCATTTAACTTCTAATTGCATCCAATTGATAATATATGATCTTCAACCATTATTTTGTATTTTGAATCAACAATGGATATTTCTACTCCAGTCCCCCAACTTTGAATTTCTTGCAATTTTTCCCTTTTCTCGTCCATTTTCTCCAATTCCGTCAATTGTATGGATTTTTATCTAACAAACACAATATAAATAGATTTAAGTCATATTCATTAAAATATCTAACAAATACTCTAATTTAAATATCTAAATAAGTATATAAAATGAACTTATCACTAGAATTTTTTAGGACTAAAATTGGGGAAGCTTTATTGGGTTTTAAAGAAGTTTATGGGGCTTGAAAGTCACGTTTCATGTAAGGTGATTTTGGTAAGTTGTGATTTTTTTTTACAATTGTAACTTGTCACTTGGAGCTTTCGTATGATATAGGAACAAAATGAACGAAATATGACGAATGATAGATGGAGTGCAACATCTCATTGAGAAGCATTTTGAGGTTTGAAGGGTAAATTGTGATTAAGTGTAAGTTGGATGAGTAATCAAATAATGATTTGGCTGAGCTATAATTTTTTTAATGATCGCATCTTACTATTGATTTTCGTTAGCCATATTTGTTAATAAGGTAATAAATTTTTTAAGAGTGGTAGATGTAAATGAAAACGGGCAAAGTCCATCGTATAAGTTGAGCATGGAAACAATTGACTCCTCCGTGGGCCACCCGATTGAAACCTACCGTCCAAAGAGTCGAAACATATCCATCGTCTACAACTCTTTTCAACACTGGAAGAACACCGGAGCCTAGAAAACCGTCCTCTCCACCGCGCCATAGAAATTTGAGGTATAGTCAATTATGCCCAACTTACTGAGATATGCTGCTTAAATTTCGAGGCAACTGGATTGCAAATACTGCGTTCAAGTTGTATTAGCTGGTTTCAGAAGGATATGTATTTCAAGATTTTTCTTGTGAGATTGACATGAAATCTTTATTTCTTGTTATATGTTCTTTTGAGTAGTAGAGAGAATTTGTATGATGCTGATACAAATTGTGCGTTTTGTAACCTAATTTATCGTCATTTCTTTAATAGTGCAGCAGTTGGACTAAAAATCATGTCTTGGTGCACCATTGAGTCGGATCCTGGTATGTTTTGTTTTGGCATTTATTAATTAAATTTTGTTTAAGCCTGTTTCTCGATATTGGATATTAATGGGTAATTTTTGTTATTCGGAAATATTGTTCTAGCACACAGTTTAGATAAGGGGTTGTTTAGTGAGGCTGCTGGAGGCATGAGGTTAATTTTTTTAGCCTCCAACAGCCAGTTTGAGTGTCTAGTTATCAAAAGTTAGTTGACACTGATAATAAATTTGATGTCAACAGTCAATTTTTGGAATACCTTACTGCTTCTTCTGTTTCTATTTTGGCCAGAATGAACGTATCTATTACACTACATACACAAATGCTTGTAATCATTTGAACTCATTTTTCTCTGTCTGTTTTTGCGTTATTGCAGTTGCAGTATTCCAGAAACTCTGTTCCGTGCTCTCTCTCTCAACTATGTTCCTCATTTTAATAAACTCACATAACACGATTAACAAAAAAGATATCCATAAGGTTTCCATTAAAGCGTATATTAGTTTTTGGCTTGTGAAGTTACGTGTATGGTAGAGTAATTGATTTTGGATACTCAACACGATAGCTACAACACTACACAGGTATAATGAATTATGAGCTGAAATACATTTCCTTGATATCAAATGTTATTGTATTTGCGATAAATTGTCAATAGATGAACACAAGTATTTTTAGAGATTTTATTTTAACCTAATGAATTGTATGCATAGTGCATACCCTCTTTTAAATTTGTGTTTTTTTTTTTAATCTCAATTTGATTTTTCTAATGATTACTTATCCTTTTAAGGGACGAGAATTGGACACTGGGGAAGGGGGAGGGAGAGGGTTGAGGCTGAACGTGGGAGATGGGAGTCAACAGCGGTTTTGTGAAAGTTCAATTTTTCATTTTTTCTACATTTTAACTTTTTCTTTTCTTTTTTTGCTTACTATAAAGTGATTTTATAAGTTTCAATTTTTTGAATATTCATGGTCATGTGAGAGATGCATGATACTATGAAAATTTTGGACACAATTGGTCTCTGGGGACCAACTGGCTTCAAATTTTAAGTTGGGATCCGTTTGTCATGAGAAATTTAATGGAACATAAATGCAAATTTATTTTGCAGGTTGAGAAAAAAATCAGTTTATTGGATAAAATAAGGTTATTTACTTAGTACTGATAATTTCAGAGTACAACTACCAACATTTTACCGACACTATTTTAAACCTTTAAGCAACCGCTAGCAAAAAATTGCGACCATCGTAACCAACAGCAATATCAAGTATCCAATCACTAAGCCAAACGAGGATTCTAATATTTGTTTTTCTCTTTTCACCTCAAGCCAAGTTGGCAGGTCCGAGTTTCTATGAGACTCGTTGAGACCAGTGAGCTGACATTATAACTCAGGAACAAGACTATTTTTTTGCAGTTCCTTGTAGCTTAGTGACTTCCAGTTGCTGGATCTTCTTTAGCCACCTTGAGAAACGGAAAGGGGTTCTGAAATTTTTGTTGGTTGGTTGGTAGCCTCTAAGAGTAGATTAAAATCAAGCTTTAATATACTCACAAATGGCACTAAAGGCATAAACTTTGAGGCTTTTAAATGAAAATCTCATGTGAGATGCAACTTGAGGAGGAAACCTAAAAAGTTTTTCTTAACCTTGTAAGAAGTAAATCAATAATATCGCACTCAAGGCAATCATGAAAAGTATATTTTTTACCCTTCTCTGTACTTAGAAGTCCATCTTCTTGTTGGTAATGGAGTTCCCAAATCTGCAGTTAGTTTTCGAGTTCCACTCCTGGATCTATCTGTAGCAGTTATTGGCGTTGTACCGCTGACACATCAGTGCCCTTAAGATGTAAATCATCATGATGCCACCACCTTTTTAAGTTGTTCTGCACTTCTCACATTTCTTTAGCTTCTTTTTCAAGATTTTAGAATTTTGGTTTCTCCATATAGTATGTTTTTGCATTTCTCTGTAATGGCTTAGATACAATGGGATTTCTTTGTGATGGGGTCTAAACTTTTCGTATTATTCTGCTTGTGCTGCAGGTGTTTTCACTGAACTCATACAGCAGATGCAAGTTAAAGGTGTGCAGGTATATAGAGATTCCTAGCGTGTTATGGTTTCTTGCGTGGGTTATCTTTTTGTTTTTTCCCTTGGTGGTGGGGGGTCGGGTGGTTTATAAGTTCATGAATTGCGGTTTTCTCATTTCTACTTTCCCCAATTTTAGTTATATAACCGTTGATATAAAATAGAACTGGGCGAAACTTGTACACATTGTATGCTTGCAGTAAAATTGGTATCTAACAAACTGGTAATTGTATGATTTTCCAAATTTGATAAACCGGCAATTTGGAGAAATTATAAATATTCTAATCCATACTGATGCTGCCAAAAATCGCACCTAGTGAATTCCGAGCTTGACGATTGATAATGAGCACGAACGCGATCTTCCGGTACCTGAAACAAAGGCGTCGAGGTGTGTCCTCGTCGCCTCTCCGATGCTTAAGTCAGAGAGAGAATAGAGAGAAAATATATATGCTGAAATATGCGAGAAAGTGTACCTGAATATTGGGTGAGAATGGTGTACTTATAGTGGTAGGTGGTAGAGTTCTAGAAGGACTCATCCCCTTATTTTCAGGAAATAGTGTTGGGATAAGTTTTGTGTGGAAGCTTCCTTTCCTATATGAAGTATCACTGTATCAGTATGGAAGGATACCTTGTTACTCTAGACCTTGTGGACAACAGAAATTGTTTTGGGTTAGGACTCTTCATGGATGATTAATGAGGCTTGACCGCGGAGTGTTCTGGCATTCGGAACTACGATGGATATGCTCGAGGACCACACATGCTCGAGGACTATGGTCCATCAATATGGGGTTTGGGTACCTGGGAGTCCTCGTGCTCGAGAATAAGTATCAAACAACCAATGGCGTTATCTCGAGGACCTCTGTCGCAAAGTTTCTCAGGACTTTGGTGTATTCCTAGTGTGCGAATGCATGAGCTGTCTAGTGCTGTAGGAAAAGCTCGAGTGTAACCTTAAAGCTCGATCACAATAATACCACCATCACATACCTTTCCTCTCTTTGATCATTATGAAGCAAGAATATTGAGAGAAAAATAAGTAGTACAAAAATGAACTATTCTACAGTAAGTGGTAAGCTCCCTTTTCCTTAGCCGCAGTTTAAATTGCAAATATGCTTCATTATAAAGTAATTTCAGTAGCATCCATGAAGAATGGTGAAAATTATTGATGAAGTAATCTAAGAAGAGTTGCCTTAGCATACCACATTGTTTGCTGGTAACAAGTCACAGTCACATTGTTAATTCAAAATTTCAAATCATAGCAATTTGCTAAGATAACATTTGGTCATAGTTATCATTTATATTGATTAGCTTGATTTAGTTAGCGTTGACTTCATGATGTGAAATTTGTATGACCAATCATCAATCAACTTCGAAAGAAAAATGAAGGTTTCCATTATAAAGTAGTTCTAAATGTCTTGAACCCAATATATATGAATTATTCGAATTTTCTTTTTAATTACGTCAGTTCATGTTTTAGAGTAATTAAATGAATAACCAAGAAAAATAACTACCTTAATTTTTAATATAAATATTATTTAAATGATCAAGATAATTTGTTGCAATTTTATTAGATTTTCATTAAGTATCTTTTTATATATATATATAATTTCATGAGATTTCTTTATTTTCACACGTAAATACCATAGAAAATATAAATTAAATATTTTAAATGCCAAAGAGAGGTTGGATTTGCTCGCTCTCTCTCTCTCTCTCTAAAAATTTTACAATCAAGGGGAACAGGGTTAGGCAATTTACAGGACAAGCATAGAGAAAAGAGATGAAAGAATTCTACATGGAGATGGCTAGAGGAATTTGGTGCCTTGTGTTACACCTGGGAATAATCTCTGAACCAGTCTGAGCATGGTATGGCATGTTGATAGTTGATTTATTCTGAAGCAAGATGCAGTTAAGAAGTTCCTCAGTTTGAGTCAATAATGTTATCTAAAGAAGATATAAAGCTCTATTATCCTCTCCCTTTTATTCTGCTATTTTTTTTATTTTTTCTTTTCCCTTTTTGTTGTGTGCGCGGCCACATTGGGGTTTCAGCAGTAGGGTGATTGGGAATGGTATGGAGTATTTTTGTTGGCTGCCTTTTCCTCTATAGTTCTCCTTTGTTATTGTTTCCAGTGAAAGATCACGCTTCTCATTCCGTTTTGTGGTGCGCAAGCAGGTTGAGGAGTTGTATTCACTGGATGTTGATTCTTTAAACAATCTAAGGTAAATCTATTAGTACACCTCCTGTTGTCTAATTTATTGGCACTTGCTTACATGTCTCTGGAATTTCGTTTTCTTTCTATTTTCCAATTTACAGACCTATATATGGCCTAATATTTCTTTTCAAATGGCGTCCCGGTGAAAAGGATGACCGACTCGTGATTAAGGATCCAAACCCGAACTTGTTTTTTGCCAGCCAGGTCAGTTTCCGTGCAACAGTTCAATTATATCTGCTGGGGGAAATAGATACAACTCTGAATGGCTGAACTACTGTAATCTTACAATTAATTATAATTACAGGTTATTAATAATGCATGTGCAACGCAAGCAATCTTGTCGATTCTGATGAACTGTCCAGATGTCGACATTGGCCCGGAGCTGTCGGCACTGAAAGAATTTACCAAAAACTTTCCACCTGAGCTTAAAGGTTTGGCTATCAATAACAGTGAAGCAATTCGCACGGCACACAATAGCTTTGCAAGACCCGAGCCATTTGTACCTGAAGAGCAGAAATCTGCGGGGAAAGACGATGATATCTATCATTTTATAAGCTATATACCAGTTGATGGTGTACTATATGAGCTTGACGGATTGAAGGAGGGACCAATCAGTCTTGGGCAGTGTCCGGATGGGCAAGATGATATGGGATGGTTACAAATGGTACAGCCCGTGATTCAAGAACGCATCGAGAGGTATTCCCAAAATGAAATACGGTTCAACCTAATGGCAATTATAAAGAACAGGAAAGAGATGTATACAGCCGAGCTCAAGGATCTCCAGAGGAAGAGGGAAAGAATCCTCCAGCAACTGGCGGCCTTCCAGTCAGAGAGGCTGGTCGATAGCAGTAATGTGGAAGCGCTGAACCAAACTCTTTCAGAAATCAATGCCGGGATCGAGGCTGCTACTGAGAAAATCTTGATCGAGGAAGAAAAATTCAAGAAATGGAGAACAGATAATATCCGTCGGAAACACAATTACATTCCGTTTTTGTTCAATTTTCTGAAGATCCTTGCTGAGAAAAAACAGTTGAGACCCCTCATAGAAAAGGCCAAACAAAAAACAACCAAACCCTAGGTGAATCTGTCCACTTCTTAAATGAAATGTTGTTTTGTGAATTTAGAAAATGCTTGCATTTGTTTATCTTTATTATTGTATCACACCCATATGTTCTTGGTATTTCTCTTTGGTTGAAGATTACAAACATGCAATTTTTGTGTATATCGTTTATTCCTTTGGGGTGAAGTATTTTGGTATTTTATCTTGTATGGAGCCATCTTTTTTTAATGAAAGGAAAAAGTCTTGTGTATAGGGTTTTCTTGCCAGATTCTTTATCGGTGTTGTGTTGAGAGCACTCGTGTGATAGATTTTTTTTGCCATTGCCCAATGACAAAGACATCACGTCCGCCGTGTGTAGATTCTGGCAAGAAAACCCTGTACACCAAGCATAGTTCTCAATGAAAATATATATTTGCCAACTGTGGTAATGAACCAGAACAAAGCTACACGTACAGAGTCAATTGGTCCTGTAACCTTATAGGGGGACATGTGTCCCCCTGCCATAGGTGGAGAAAAAAAAAAGGGTCCCCTATAGGAGTATAGCCAGAATTACACGATGAACAATGACAATGAAGTCATTGTCACAACGTCCAATAAATAAAAATATTTAATAAAGTCGATATGTATATTAATTTATTGTACAATATATAGTTATTTGGGGTGGACATAGGTGCAACAAAAAATTTTTTTGTACTGACATAAAAATAATTTTCTTAACTAAAGGTCACCACGTTACTCAATTTTTTAAGCATCGGGATTTGGGAACATCGGTTCATAGGGATTTTCCCGATCAATATTTTTACTTCATTTTTCATTTTCTATGGATGTAGGAATAAGAACAAAATATTTCTGTCAAAAATTATCATCATAACATAATCAATTTTGCAGTATAGCTGTTAAAATCAAACTTAAAACAAGTGATCTCATTAGTGCTTTGAAATGTTACTTTATGCATTAAAATTTTTGAATGAAATTTCCCATTTTTTACTTTAGATTAGGAAAAAACAAGTACGATGAAAATATGTTGTCCGTTGGTAATCTCTTTCTGGAAGCTAAAAGGCAAATAGTAAAAATGTCTTCTTATCATTGAAACTGTACTCTTTTTCTTTAGTCATTTTGATTTTGCTTTCGATTCAATCAGTGTGAGATGGATACTTTCAAGGCATCATGGCCGGGAGGACAACACCGTAACAAGCGTGAGTCTGCAGTGCATCTGAAGCACCTCCCTACCAGTGTTATTGCTCAGGTTCATACAAATATCCTAGAATCTTGATTCCGTGTTTTGTCATGGTGTATACATGTTTATAAATTACAATCAGACAGGCTGTGGAGGATAGGTCACAACACAAAAATCGTGCTTCAGCCATTACTCGTTTGCGTACGCATTTAGCTCTTAAAGGTGTGCAGTTAGTACATTTTCAGCTCTCAATCTGCTACCTTCTGTCAATTATCAACTTTATTTTACATGCAAGGAGAATCAATGCAACTTTCACTTGAAGTAGTTTCAAATTTTCTTCAAGCTAAAGCCTAAAATGGGATTTTTCTTTTAAGCTAGTGAGGAATACCGTGGATCTTGATCCATATATACCTCCTCTGGAACTTGTGCAAATTCTTCCAGCAAAATCAACTATAAGGGGATCATACCATGGCCCTCAGATTGAACCAAATAACCTGAAATTTGTTATGGTCTGCCTTCTTATCCTTTCTAGCACTTCTTTCATTCGATTGAGGAATACTAATTTTATGCTGTTCTACACAATCCTGTTGGTTATGCAGGAATGGAGGCTTTACTCGACCTAATTTTTGCAGTCGAGGCCTCTGTGGCAGATGCTTCAAAGAAGTTAGGGTACATTGAGTTCCTAATCAGATGTTATTCTCACTTGCTAATGGTAAAGCCAAGCTCTTCTAGCACAATATACACCATTTGACTACCATTTTACAGGTTGAGTACTCGGGCTTTATCACGGTTGATTTTATCTGATGATTCTCTTCGAATGGCGGTGAATGAATTAAGGGCTACTAAGGTAAAACTAAGCACTCGACATAGAGGTGTCAATCCGGGTGG
>CAIGRT010146103.1:0-12020 GCA_903798405.1 Fraxinus platypoda | reverse complement strand
GTACGTTATAAGTTGAATAGTTGCTTATACGGGACGAGCATTTTGGATAAATATAAAAAGTCAAACTTTTTCTGTATTTCATATTTTCCCCGTTCCCATGTATAAGGGAATCAAACGACCTTGCAAAAGAAAATTTTAGAACAGAATATAGAAATTGGATAAAACTATATCCGGAAATCAAGAAAAGCATAGAAAACAAAGAATAACCTTTTTGTTTTTCTGCATATATATACTTCTTAATTTTGTATTAAACAGTGGCTAAGGCTCTAAAAAATAATGAGTCTGGGAGTTCTATCCTCAAATTTTCTACCAAGGAAGAGCAACACTCAAAGGTACTCGAGTTCTTGCAACATCAATGAACTACTCCTATTGACAGAATATTCGAACTCTAAAGAAATTCCTCCCCATGATGAAAGAAATTTCAATTAAGTTCATTGATCTTAAAAATTGTCAGGTCCAATCTGCATTCTCTGATCACTGAAATCAGATACCGGTATGTTGATTGTCGGAAAAATATTGATATTATCGTACAATAATTTATATTCAAAATAATATTTTTATAGTGAATAAACAGTTGGGCAGAATTCCAACTTACAGAATGAACAGAATAAAATAAAATGATAATGATTGAGACGAGTTCTATTCTTTTTCCTTAAGATAATAATGCTCCTACTAGTGCTAATGGTCTTCTGGCACTCGTATTCCAAGATATAACGACTTTAACTTGTAATAGTAGCACTCCAAAATAGAAGATTCGGCGAACTTACTAATGTTTTGATCTCTCTAAAACTAGAGGACTAAAATGCACGAAATTAATATTCGGGACTGAAATGCAAAATATGGAATAATGCAGGACGGAATGATTATATTTTGTTAAAGAAAATCAGAAAAGATTTTGGAATGAATAAAAATTCGGGGAATGAAGACCTATATATAGAAGTTGAAAAGTTGTGTCCAAAAGACACAATAGTCGAAAAGTTGTGTCTTGAACAGGCAGTTTAACAATAACCCCCAATTTCTAAAAGATGCCACGTGTCGTGCATATAAAAACTCGGGTAAATAAATAAATAAATATATATATATATATTATTTAAATTAATAATAAAATAATATAATTCAAATATTATTTTACCAAAATATATATACTAACTTGGCCGAAGCCCATTACCTGTGCCCATGCTCATGATGGCTAGCGATGGCGGCGCGCGAGCTTTGGCTTAACCTACTAGTATGTAGGTCATCTTCCTTTCAAAAACTATTAGTAGTCCTTGTAGCCCAAACCTAAGTCTCAAACTTGAGTAATATAAATTAGTTTTTATTCTTCTAGTTTTTCTAAGTGGGATTGACATTTTCAAATTTTCCACTCATTTTTATTTCCAATTTTTTTCAACTTCAAGTTGTCATTTTTTTGTCTTAATTTTTCATTCACCCCAAATTGATTTTAAGAAAATAAATACATTACGCTAATCTATTCGTGGAATAGAATACACTCATCCAAAGCAAAAAAAAATTCTAACTAACGGGACCCACTTAAATAATTTGTCAAAATTTGGTCAACCCAACTAATTAAACCAATTTTTCAACATATACACCTGAATTTATGCCTTGTGTATAAAATCGAGTTAAGCAAGCCAGCGTCATGAAAGTTTCTATTTTTTGTTCAAAATTTGCATCTTATTTGCCCTCTAAAAATTTTAGTTCATACTAATATTACAGTTATTGTCTTAAGTGAAGATCTGAACAATAAGATAAAGCCCATCGAGAAACCAACGAAAAGTTAGGACATAGATTGTTCAACCACCTTATCTAAAAACTTGACATGTTAGCTAGAGATGAACAAATTATTCATTTTATAAGTCATTAGCTCACCTATCACGTGCAAATCAAATTCATTTTTCATTAAAGATTTGACACATGCATAATTTTTGTAAATGAATGACGGTAAGACTTAAACTTGAGACCTTTGTTTGCTCTAATATGAACCACTCAATCTTAAAGTTTATGATGTTAGAAAGAACATAATTTATTTGTTTAATGTGCATCTTCAACAACGGCTCACAGAAAATAAACATTGACTATTTCTGGCATTTCATGGAAATGGAAAAAACTTCTGAAAGCATGAACGAGAGCATATGACATACACATATGAGGAGCTTCATAGACCATGTTTGTTTGAAATCCAAATAAAATCAGTGTTTTTATTTTCTCATGCAGTCTCCAAGCAAAATAAATTTACTATATGGTGTTTGAACAAGTAAACATACCTATGTATGTGTTGGAAGAATGTTGTGACAAACAAAAACAATCTTCGTGCAACAATTTATCCAATCTCAACTTTACCGTGAAGTCGGCACAGGGCAACAACGTTTAAAATATCGTTTCATCTACCTCATAGGCATTTTATTGTGAAATCAATGCTTCATTGAGGCATCCTACACGACTTAGGAGGTCAACAGAACTTCGTTGAATTTATACAACACTCAAACTTTACAAAAATTGTTTGATCAAAGGAAAACGTAGAAGCTCTAATGCCAAATTGACGTAAATAAGAAAGAAATAGAGAAAATAGGGAGAAGAAAGAGGGTGGAATTCTTTGTATCCTAAAAGAAATAGAATGAAAAGAGAAAGGACCTTAGCTATAATTTGTATTTCGTCATGTAAGTCAAGTATTTCTATGTAAGAATAGAGAAGGATTATTGCATGAACTCATAATTTTCGAATGTTACAAATTTTATTGACTTCATATTTATTAGTTTGGGTACATAATTATTTAGTATTTGTGAAATAAATTACATAATTTTGAAATTAGTTATGAGATATTACAAATTGATATGAAAATTGTAAAATAATGATATGTTTGAAAATGATAGTTCTAAGTACGAAAAGTAAAAATGATAGTTCTATCACCGACGGTGGCCATCTAGATTGGTGGTGATTACTTGTGATAGACTGCATGATTCGGAAAAAAAAAAAAGATAATATAATAAATAAAAGAAGGCATCAAAACTATTCAATATTTTTGTAGGAAAATTCACTCAAACATACTTGGGGATTTATGGACTCAAGTAAATCAAGTGGAGGTTTAACATTGCCCACTATCTTAGCATGCTAATAGAAAATGATTATTAATGTGTATGTGAAGCTTACTTCGAATGGTTTAAATCAAGAAAATTACAAATTTCTAGAACGAATTAGAAAAGCAAACTACACATTAAATACACGAATTTATACTTCACTCTTAATATACGAGATATTCTAGTGGTATGAGAATGAAGAAGAAAATTTGGTAAAATTAGACGTGCTTTTTCCAAGAACTTATATTTTGCCTCTGTTTGGGAGCCATACTTTTCCCATTTCTAAAATTTTTTGTACCGTTATTTTTCACACATCCGGGCCCCACTACACACAAAGGCAGTCAAACATAGTAGGCTGCCCAGCTTGCAATACTTTTCCCATTTCTAAAATTTTTTGTACCGTTATTTTTCACACATTCGGGCCCCACTACACACAAAGGCAGTCAAAAATAGTAGGCTGCCCAGCTTGCAACGGTAATATTTCTTCTACTTTTGGGAAGAAAATGGCTCCCAAACAGAGGCTTTATATGTTTTTTAAAAACTTGTATAGTGACAATAAAAGTAAAAATAAATATATTCTTATTAACAAAAGTCATACATAAATTACTTATTTTGACATATAAGAGCTCCTCTCGAGAAAGGTGAGTAAAAACTAAAAGGAAAATAAGTCATCTAAACATTCTCAAGGTAGGGGGTATAATTGTATAATTGTTTACTTTAGAGATGCCTTGGCAACAATAACTAAAAGTACAGGGGGAATCATCATAATTATCTTTGAGCCAAAAAAAAAAAGGGATGTGCTATTAGGGTTTGGTTCTCGTACCTCCCCTCGCCTCTGGAACCTCCTCTTTCTCACTTTTTCTCACAGCAAAAGCAGAGACAGTAACGTATACACTTAACACACAGTGAGAAAAATGGGAAAGAAATCGAAGAGCTCTAGGAAAGGAAAGAAGGCGTGGAGGGCTAATATAAGCACTGAAGATATCGAGGAATACTTTGAGAATAACACAAAAGACGCACTCTCCGGCGGTTCTTTGTCTAATGCCCCTAGTGAATCCCTTTTTTACGTTGATAAGTCCAGAGGTAAAACTAAAAATATGAATTACGTATGTGAAATTTTATTTTCTGGGCTCTAGTTTATTGATAGAAATTGGTTACTAGGTAGGTTTTAGCTTCCGTTGTTTATGAATAAGTGGATAGAACGTATTTAGAACTTATTTCATATCTGGGTTTTGGATTAATTTAGCTAATTTAGTCGGGAAATTGGTTTAATGAAATTTTGAATTTTATGGAAGCAGACTATGTTCGCAATTATTTAAGTTCGATTCTTGAATGCCTATTTGATGCCAAAGTAGTTTTTTTGTTATTGTTTTTAGTTTTTATCATTTCCATAATAATATTTGGAGAATATAAATATATAAGAGAGGTTTATCTTGTTTTTAACATATTGGCAGACCTTTCTGTGAAGCGAAAGATTGAGAAAAGCAGAGAAAAACTACTGCGTTATGATAGTCTATTGCAAAGGAACCCTTTTGTTCAACCAGTTCCATCCTCTATACAAAAGAAGAAAGCCAAGAAAAGCATTAAAGCTGCTAAAACTACTAATGACAAAAATGATGATGGCGAGAAGGTTAGGAATTATTCTCAAAATATTTCAGAGAGCTTATAGAGACAAGTTAGTAAGTTACTTGTGTGATTTTGATTTTATGTATTCTAAATCAATCGTCAGGATGAAGGTGTATTGGGTTCCAGCACCGTGGATTTATGGGACGGTAAATGTCTCTTCTTTGTTATTTATTTACAAATTGTTATATTCTTGAAGATTTTGATTGTGAGATGTCATTCTCATAAAGTTTGTCAATTTACTCTAGCAGGTGAAGATGCAGTCAAAATTAAAAAGGTAAAATAATATATGCCTACCCACTTTACGCTATTTGCTTATCTTGTAGATTAGTTAAGGTTGATGTTTATGCTTCACTAAAATCCTAGGCGAACCATCACAAAAAAAGTAATAATATTATTTTGTGCTTCGATTGAGTAGTCATGGTTGATTGTCAAGTTGGTTGTATGTACAAAATATAGCACAGAGGCATATATTTCTTTGCTGACTACTACTGAAATTCAAAGAAGTTTAATTTTGCAACTTATGAACTTCGTTTCAACACAATAGTACTCACTTTTTTCGGTCGCCTGTGGATTAACTATTGATAATTGAGGACAGAAAAGAAAGCCTTCCATTATACCTGCTGTCGAAGTTGAACCTCCTGGATGCTCATTCAATCCCGCACATGAAAGCCATCAGGTTACTTTTATATTTTATTTTTCCATGGCATTTTGATATTAAATTATCATATTTTGGCTTTCTGTTTTTCTGTTTGAATATTGAGTGCACCATATGATCTCTGTTGTTATTCCAGGATGCATTGGCTCTTGCTGTTGCAGATGAAATGCAAAAAATTTATCGGGACGAATTGGGGCCTGAGCCTGTTCCTTTAACTGTTCCTGGAGAAGTTATCAATGAGGAAGAGGTCTCATCTTATATCTTGTAATTGTCTAGTAATTAGCATGTTCATCTCAATCACCATTTGCTTTCACTATTTCCCTTATGAAATATGTCTATTTGGCTTCACTTTGCATGGATTGCCACTTCATTAGAAATATTTTCTTGATGCGGATGGGGAAGATGAGGATGATCAAAATGAAAATCTAATTGACAATGGAGATGCAGATCCGGAGAAGAGGTCTGGTTCATTTATTTGCTTATTTTCATTATCCTGACTGATTCCCTTCTTTATGTTCTTTAGGAATATTTATACATTGAGCACTACTTTTTATGTATATGGAATTTATGAATTCTTCAATAAATTGAGCATTTGAAACTGTACTCTCTGCTGATTCACTTTTATGTATATTTATTTAATATTTCATGTTTTTAGTAACCTTCCCTTAAGATTGAGATTTTCTGAATTTTGCGTTTATTTAATCTATGGGAGCAATACCACATAACCAGGTTTTTGGTTTTCCTCTTCTTAGACTCGGTTTTTGCATCACTAGTCTTCTCAAACAGAAGGGGCATAAAGTTTGGTAATTACTTAACTGTTACCTTGGCATAAAGTCACATGTGCCGAAGACTATAACCTTATGTGTGACTAGGAGAGAGAAACCGTGATTCATGATTGTAGTTTTGTGACTCTATTAGTAAGCCCAACTTTTACAGGAATATTGATAATTTGCCAGGAACATCCCTGTTTAGATACAGGTATTGTGAGTACGTCTCTGCAGCATCTGAATCATATTTATTATGTGAGCTAACAAAAATGTGTTACTTTGAATTTTACATGTGGTGACTTTAAGTTACTGGGGCAATAATCTAAGTTTATTAATTAACATACAGTTTAATAAGCTACTCACACATGATGTTTAATTGGTTAGATTAGGCGTTTCCTGGTCATTTACATTTACTTTTTTTACATCACATATCTTGTGTAAAACTTGGTCCAAATGATTATTTACATGATATTATCTTAATGGTCCCAAGCCCCGATTTAGAGGAAATAAAATAGTATTCTTGATTAAAAGAATACCTGTTAGGTTAATTTTTTGAAATATGCTAGTAATGTGATATACGCCATGTATTATCTTAAATGTGATTTCTTTTTCTTCCCCCAAATGTTTAAGGCCTCACAAAGCGAAATTGGTAACAAGAGTTGAGATGAATCGGAGGATTAGACGCAAGGGACAATTGAGAGCAGAAGCAGAAGCCAAAAAGGTGGAGAAACTCTCAAAAGAGATTGACTGGTACTCTCGATGTTTGCAAATATTCCTTGAGTATGATCCCCCCCCCAACCCTTTTTTTCTGTGTGAGTTTTTTAATGGCTTCTAATGATATATACACAGCTTACCGGATATACTTCAAGAAATAGCTAAAGAGGATGAAGAAAAAAACAAGAGACATCTCCGTCGCATTGTTGCTAAAAAGGAACGACTGAAAGCTTGTCCACCCCGCCTGGGAAAGCACAAGTACGGCATTTCTATGAGATATGGTTAAAAGTTAACAGTCCTGGGGTATACTATGTTTATTGCTGATTGGCAGTTGTAATAATTAAGTGAAGGGATCTTTATAAAATTGTTGGAACCTGTCTGAACGTTTGGATGCATGAATATTCACCTTTAAATTTATATACAAGTATTATAGTATCTTCGTTAGGTGAGATCCTTGCAATTAAGGGAGGTGTAATCTTTCTAGACTTGGAATTTAGCTATATTTGTTATTCTAGTTTTGCTTTGCCTGGGATTCTCTTTAATATGAGCATAAGTAGATTTAAATCCTTTGTCTCAGATTTGTGCCTGCTCCTGTCCAAGTCCTATTATCTGAAGAAAAAACTGGTTCCCTTCGACAGCTGAAGGTTTGTATTTTTGGTTTTCATTTATCTTCTTGTTTATGGTCACTTACCATCGGAACTTCATTGCCTAGAGCATCTATGATACATTGGTTTAAATATTCATAGGCTTATGTTCGTGCTCATATTACGTGCTTTTTGGTTTGAAAATAGGGCTGTTGCACTCTTGCCAAGGATCGATTTAAGAGCTTGGAGAAAAGAGGATTAGTTATCCCATCAAAGAAGAGTGCCGGGTCAGTTGACTTTTCTCTTATTCAAAATGCTGCATCACATATACTTGCAATCTGCTCGCTTCTGTGATTAATTGTTGTATAAAAGTTTGAAATATTTCTTTTATTTCTTACTGCGTGACTTGAGTTCGATTATAATCTTCCTTGTAGCACTTAAATTATCATACCATCATTTAATCTATTGGCTTGCAATTTTAAAGTTTCACCCCCTACATTTGCATGCACTTTTTTTAGTTTCTCTTTAATCACTTTGGACTTTGAGACCAATATAAATTATCCGATTCCATTTAGTACATCTTGTTAACAATACATTTTAAAATCTGAATGAACTAATTTCTTATGCCATAGAATTTAGTAAAGAAGGTTGACAACTCACATAAAAGTTTTTATAAATGAAGATACAAGTAAAAAAATATATAGTGAAATTTATTTATCATTTAAAAGAACTTATTATCGTTTTGTTTTGAACTCTGGATAAATATCAAATTATTGTTGTCAAGAAAAATGTATCACATTTGAGAATTTTGAAGAACTTGTATTCTTTTACAAAATAAATTTTCAAAATTTAGTTAAAATTATTTAATTAAGTTTGATAGGTTTTATAGTCTAATCTAATACAATTCAATTCAAATTTTCAACTATGTATAAGAAAAAAAGGAAAAAAAAAAACTAGTTTATTGTTCATTAAAAGAGAATCATCAAATGGAGCTTAAGTCGATAAGTGGTTTTTTTAGGAAGTTTATGTTGCAAAATGACTAGCATCTAACTGTGGCAGGATATGGATGTGACTTTTGCAGGAAGTAGGATCCTTGTTCATAGTTTGGTTTGCTTTCCCTTATGGAACTTCAAGTCCAATGCTATGCAGTTCTCAGTTTGAGTGTTCGAAGGGGATTTTGTTAGACAATTTTACATCAAATTTTGTGTTTCATTTTATTTGCTTCTGTTATTGTGTATAATTCTTTTCCTTCTTGATGATGATCTGAAGAATATACCTACCTAGGTTTCACCATTGTATTTTTGTTGCTGCTCTTTCATTTTGAAATTGTCCCATTGAGACTCCTTTTTGAGATTTTGGATCTGGTTTTTTTAACTAATATGCTAATTAACAATGTTTTAGACTTTCAAGTTTAACCCTCCTTTTTGAGTTGACCCTTGATCTTTCATTTCATCTCGATTCCTAATTTTTATCTATCACATTCGTTAGCTCGGTTGCGAAATTCAAACCTTTGACTCGACTCGACAGCATGTTTTGTAGATCGCTCATTGTATTATTTAGTACGTCTAATATTGTATACTAAAGATGTTATTCATTCATAAGATTCATAGCCAATCTGTCCCCATCGACGATCCTGAGCTTTGGGGTTTTGGCCGTATGAATGGTGGAAAAAGGAGCGTAAAAACTCCACTTTTCTGTAAGACGTCAACAAGTTGCTGGACCTGCAAACCCACAATTTAAAATTTTCAAAATAGCAATAAGTAAACAATTAAAATAATTGAATTGCATTCGATTAAAAGGTACCAACTTAATCGAATCTAAACAACAAACCGGGCCTCTATATAGAAATGATTGGCACTTGGAAGGTCGAAAATTCACTCAAGAAGTCATCGATTTTCCTTTACACGACTTCTTGAAGTGTGTTCTTGCTACTCATTTCCTACACTATGTATCCCAAAAATAAAGAAGCAGCTCCTAGAGTTGATTGTCCAATTTTAACTCGGAAAGTATGGTTAAGTAATTACAAATTGAAAGTACATGTTTAGTTTAGCTAAAATTTATCCTCCCTTCACATTCCCTTTGCCAGCAAAGAGAAGCTTACGTTGTTTTTCCTGATCTAGTCTACTGGTCCCAAGTAACTATTCTATTTTATCAGCCCTACATGTTACATATTAAAAAATCAAAGGTCTTATAAAATTTGTTTATTGTATTAGTCTATAGAATGGGTTCACCAATGATATATTGTCCATTTTATCATCGAAACCTGCGATTGTCAGAGGCATTTTTATGGCTGAGACAATGCATACTTTGCTTGGGGGTTATACGTACCAGCTATGAAATAAAGTAGAGGATCTTAGCTAGTTATCCCTTTTCATTCTATTTATACTTTTCTACAAATATTGAACACCTAATTGAGAAGGCTTTGTGTCACCTGATACTGTAGATGAAGCTGGTGCCTTGAGCAGTTAAGCTGGAGCAATCTCTGTCATCAGGTCAACACCAGATTCAGTTGAGGACACTGATATTGAGACATACAAGTTGAACTTGCTGAGTAGATTGCGAGACATGAGATATGACGTTCAATTTTGAGATGTGATAACAAGGTTTTTGAATTGTAAACTATGTTTACATGAAGGGTTTCTTCGGCTGGTGCAGTTTATGAATAAAAATTTGTTTCTTTAAAGAAATAATTTTAGCATTGTTATTGTCCTGTATAATTGACTTCATTTATCATGTCATTGCTTTGCATGGGCAGTGGTCCGTACAATTGCATGTTAAAGAAAATTATTAAGAATATTTCAGACTAACCTATGAATTAAACAGAGACGAAAGTCTTCATAGCAATCTGAGAGTCCTCTGTGGAAGTGCTCGTGCTCATTTAATCAAAGGTACGCCAGGGATAAATATTTTATAAACCATATATGATATATGCTGCTTTGTTACATCAGTTTAAGCTCAATGAACAAATCAGTTGAAATAGACAATTGAAGATGGGCTGCAGTTTTATTAATTGCACGATATGGCAGGTCAGTGGCACCCACTCGGGTGCTAATCACTTGTGGTACATAGCATTACTCAATTTATAAGGACTTAATCTCGGATTGCCTGTGATTTGTGAAACCTGTGAGTTACTTGAAAGGGGGGTTTGGGAGTGGGGCAATGGCAAAGATCTACAGTGTTCTAAGCTTTAGCCTTTATGTTTACTCACTCGGTTAGACTCAAAAACCAATTCTGTAGGTTCAAACTAACATTTACATTGATTTAATAAATCACATATCCTCCGCATAGAAGGAATAATTCATACCCAGGTTCTTGTATTGTCCTAAATTTTGAATTTGTTTCCATCGTATTTTTGCGTAAGAGGATTCCAGATAGACAGATAAACACAAAATATTCATTAATTTGGTGACAGTGGACATAAGCAAACGAGTAAGATTTCTTAATTTTGACTAAAAACATAATAAACACCTTTTAGTATTCATCAAAATCAGATATCAAATAAACAAATGAACCTTGTTTGAATATGTTACCGTGTTGTTCTTCATTCAAACCACTGTTCTTTCCAGAAAATGCACCTCCCGAGTGCCTCATATAAATTAGGATATGGCTTGTATTGTAATAGACAGGCTGACACTTGCAGGCAGAATCCTTATAATCCTCGAAAAGTTGATACACACTAAAATGGCTAGTACTGCGATGGCATATGGGGTTCCTGTGATTAATGTTGTGGGGGAGTGTTTTTGTGTTCCTTACCCTGTGGACCTTGTTGCGAAGAAGAAAATTAGAGGATTCTCTCATGTACACACTGATATCTTGGATGCGAATGGAAATCTCCTCCTCCAAATTGATGGCAAACTTTGGCAATTGCAGAAGAAAAGAATCGTGCGCGATCCAGCAGGTTTTCCCATCCTCACCATGCGTGAACTAAAGAGTGCTACACACCTTAAAATTGACTTGTAAGGAGAAAATGCTCAAATGATTATAAATCCACAAGCTAAGCTAAGCTTCAACTTAAATATGTGGGACACCATTAATTATTGAGATCATTACAATCCACCTCTTGGAACCGATGTGTGCAATGGTTAATATTAGTAATTAGGTGACTTTACCCAACCAGCCTGCGTTTTACTCTGATATCACATTGAGTAGAATCCACCCCCAAAATTGGCGTATAAAGGCAGGGAGATAAATTACGAGCCTACAAGTTAAGCCTTAACCTAGCCATACGAAATGCTATTACAATTGTTATATAGTTTATGATAATCCTACAATTTAAAAGGTACTTAAATGTCGTCACCAGTGGATAGTTCACAGGGGCGAGAGCTCCGATCTGAGCAGTCTCCTTTACACTGTACAACGATCACATCCTTTCCAAATCAGAACTCAACTTGATGTCTTCTTGGCCAACAATACCAGAGAAGATAGCTGTAACTTCCATGTCAGTGGATCTTATTATGATCAGTCTTTTAGAGTTTACAAAGGTGACATACCAATTGCCGAGGTAATTATGCATTCTGCTTTCGCATAATACTTAGGGTGTGTTTGATACACACCCTTTTCCCTAGAAAATGGAAAGTGTTTTCCCTTTCCACCTTTTTGT
>CAIGRT010146097.1:0-19494 GCA_903798405.1 Fraxinus platypoda | reverse complement strand
TTTTCAACCACATATTCATCAATAAAATAATATTTTCCATCACATCAATAACTTTTCCTTCATTTTCAACAACAAAAAAGGTGTGATTTGACACAAAAAATACATTTTTTTCTAGAATAATGGTTACCAAACGGTGCCTTAAGTTGAAACCTGGTACCAATTGGACAAGTTGCCCAATTGCTACTAAGATTCAACTTAAGTCTCCTATATGATGGAGGTCTTGGGTTCGAATCTCGGGGGACGCGTCGAAAGCCGTGAGGGGATAAGTGGGCAGAAACCCATCCCAAAACGGACAGTACGTAAGATAACGACTCCGATGAGAGGTCGAGTCGTTACATATGAAGTTTTTGTTATGTGTGGTTTTTACACACCACACTATTAATTTCTTAAAATTGGGTGCCATATCTATTTTTGTAAAATTGTTTTCATATATATTATATCATTTTCTGTTTCTTTTTCCCTTTCCGGGTTAGTTATATGTTTTCAAAATTTGAGTGTCTAAACTTAAAGAACCCCCTTGGTGTACAGAAATCTTTTTACAGATGTTGTACAAACAACACACATGGTGGAGTTCGCACAAATTTTTTTTAATACATGTCGGGCACGGCCCCTGTGTACATGAGGATTTATTCAAACTTAAATATCTCAATTGATTCCTTCACTTTTACTAGTAATCAAAACATGTTTGTCGCAACTAACTTAGTAGAACTAAACAAAATAATTGAGCAAGTTGACATGTCCACAACATCAAGGTATTGGCCAGAACAAAAGGGCAGTTTAGTCTTTTCAATTGTTATAGGTGCCTATTATTCCCTCACGCCCAAACTTATTTAAATTTTACGTTTTTAACATGTAGTGCACGTTCATCATTCAATACTAGACATAACTAAAATGATAATGGATACGACTTTTACTATTTTCATTAATACTGTTTTATACTATACAAATATCCTGATAGTGTAAGAACCAATTTCAAGATTTATACATTTATTCCATATTAGGTGGAGATTAAAATAAGATTTTTAATTGATTTTAATAAAAGTTGATAAAATATGTATTTGAAAAATCACTGGTCCCATGAAAATATGTGTATATAATTAATTGTTGACTTTAAATTATATTAAAATCTAGATTTCAATCTCCACCAAATGCGGGCTTAAACTCGAAATTATTAGAGATGAAAATGGGGTGTGATGGAGTCGGTGATCATATTTTCCACCCTTGTTCCGTTCAACCAACTGGATGGGGAATTTTAGTGTGGGTCGAGGCTATGTCAATATATATATGAGTAGGAGGATGTATATTATTTAGGGAAAATGGAAAATTTTCTATACAAGCTAACTTGTAGCTATAACAAATGTACGTACTGAAATTGGTTGCCCATTTGTTGGGACATTTATGCATAGAATTCGGGTTTTCGTGGACAAACTATAATGGAATTTAAAACAAAAAATTAACAAAATTAGATAAAAATTTAAAAGTTTCCAAGACCCGACGTTTTTCTCGACGGTACAAACCAGGCTTGACCAGAGGATTCTGATCTTCCTCCACGTGGCACCATCATGTACATGTATGGCCCCACACCAGAGCAAGTCTTTTGGCAGTTCTTTACATCAACTTGCAATAGCCGGTGGCTTCACGGCCCGTTACTGATGGGTCCGGTAGAAGGGGTGGATTGAAGAAAGAATTGGGGTTTAAGCAATGGTAGGGGTGGTCTTCAGGGGGTTTTGGCAATTTATTGAGTGTGGAAAAAAAAAAAAACAAAAAAAATTACATGGATTTTTGGTAGGGAGAGAGAATTTGGTATGATGGAAATGGAAAATTG
Source organism: Fraxinus platypoda (assembly GCA_903798405.1). Lineage (NCBI taxonomy): Eukaryota > Viridiplantae > Streptophyta > Magnoliopsida > Lamiales > Oleaceae > Fraxinus > Fraxinus platypoda. The sequence goes on along the minus strand of CAIGRT010146097.1, from coordinate 17,669 downwards.
GGATTACTTTTAGATTTGTTGTTTGAAAAAATTTCTCCGATCTTGCATTATATTGCTCCTCTTCTACGCAAATTCTACAGGGATTTGTTTTCTAGGAAAAATAATGTGGAATTTTGCTGGAAATTTCTTGGGATATTGACGGAAAATTGCAGTTTTAAAGGTGATATATCCGTATTCTTTGTCATTTTGTTCTTTAATTTGGTAAAATGAGTGTTTTCTTCAAAAACTCCTGTCGGTGCTAAGAATTTTTGGGAAAGTGAACGATTTTTTTTTTAATTTCTGGGAGTTTGTTTTGGTGTCAGTTTGAGATTTTTGTCAGAATTTGGCAATGAAACAAGGCATTTCTCTATTTTATGTGTTATATGATTTGTTTTGATTTACAATTAGATACCCTTTTTCTGGAAAAAATAGAACTTTGCTCTCGATCCGTGGAATTTTTCAATGCCTGTTTTCAAACTAATTTTTCTGAAAAAAAATATATATATATATATGGGCGTTGAATTATTTATTACAGAAATTATAAAACATTTTCTAGATCAGTTCATTTTGCTTTGTTTCTATTTTCTTTTAAACCGTTTGAGTTGTTCAAGATGGTTCGGCCATTGATTAGTGTAGCTTCTTTTAGATCATTATTTATGTATGTAATTTCATACGTATACGTTTTAAAGTTCAGTGATGCATGAAATGATCGGGTTTTTAGCATGGCAGATTCTTTCCTTCTCTATTCTTTGTTTGGCGTAGATAATTTTTGGGAAAATAGTGATGGATTTGGAATTGTTAGTTATTTTCCATTTTTTATGAACTTAATATGCTAAATCAATAAGGTGGCCTCAAAATTTCATTTTCTATGGTTTATGGCTATATTCATGTGTTATATATGTGAATTCTATTATATCCATTCATGAATGCATTTCATGCATAACATTTCTTTTTCTTTTTTTTTTCTTCTCATCATTTCAGATTTTAGTTGCAGGATGTGTATCTGCTTTATTCTGATTATGCTAATCTGATCTAATGTTTTTAGTTATTTAGATCACTTGTGCGCGGGATCTTGGTTCCCTCAATAGTTTTTTAATTGAGTGATTTTATGGGAAGTTTAAAGTGATTGCATTTACAATAGGTCTTAAGGTTGAGTTAACTATTTAAGATTGGTTTTAATATGATTGCGATGAATAATACTACCTTTTTTTACACGTCCACTGTAGAAGTATATTTTCGTTCCTTCAGTGGTTTTCTTTCCAATTTCCTTTTCTAGGTTTGTTTGGGTGGGATATGTGGGTTTATGACGTAAGATGCTTTTATATTTAAACCAAATTCTGTTATGGCTAACAACTGTATCAAAATAGTAGCTTTTCATGATTACCATGCACCATAATTGAATTTATTGTGTACGGTATAGAAGTTTTAGCGTTACTATATTGTCCAGTTAGTGCTATTAAAGAATATAACTAAATGGCTTATCATATGCATCCATATAGTCTCAACCATCTGGCAGATGTCGGACTATTTTGTTTTCACCAATTTTGCCTTGTGAATTAATTTGATTTACCCCAAACTTGTTATGTTGATTTAATAGTTTTCACTGCTAATGTTGGCAGGGTCTCTTGCACTTGGGCTTTCCTTGCATTAGTGACTAGTGGATGCGCTTCGATGTTAGATTTTGCACTATGAAGTGTGAATGAGTGCTGGCGTTTTGCTTTTATGAATTTTTTATGGTATGGTTATTGAGATATGGTGTTGCAGAAGAGACTAGACTATGGATTTAGTGGCTATGAGGTGCCTCCCGTACCCCGAGCTGCCAGATCTTCCAGGGTAACAAAATAGACCTTCCTGGACTGCTAATTTTTTCCTTTTATGGCTTGTGGTTCCTAAAAACTTACTCGTTGTTTGTGTTAAATTATGACTTTGTCTTAGAAGAGATGCATATTTCGAAGCAAAACTGATGACCACCAATTGGGTTCGTTTGACTTATTGGCTACTGTAGCTGACAAGTTACTTGTGGAGGGGGGAATTTCCCCAAAACCTGAAGATACGTATTCTGGTAAAGAGCAGCAGACAGTTGTGGAAGGTTCAATTACAGAAGGAGAAGAGGTCAAATGTAAACCTTTGATAGTGAAATCTTGTGATCTAGACGTCTGTAATCAGAGTTCTCTATTTACAGAGAAGGTCTCAGAAGCTCCTGTTTCAAATTTTTGTTCAAATGAACTAACATCTCTTCTAAATGAAGCGTGCTCATTGCCTGCATCTGTAATAACTCCCGAGTGCTCGCTAAAGTTGGCTGATGATGAATGCAAGCTTGAACTCGGGATTATCGCTCAGAAACTAGATGTTCAATCATCTGGTTGCGGAGTATCCGCTGGTTGTAGATTAGAGGGTGAAAGTGTAAAACAGATAAAAATGAAATCCAAAGTTTATAGGAATCTGTCAATAAGTAGTAGGGATAACATGTGCAGTCCGGGTTGTCCAGAGACTTGGGAAAGAAAGAAGTCTGCATTAGTTAGATCACCTAATAGTGTAAAAGTTCCCTCTCGCAGGGGCCACACGTCTTGTGGTTCTTTCCCCTTTAGTTCAGAGGGTGTGAAGATAGTTACTAGAGATAATGACGAAAACTCTTGCAGGCGCACTCAACCTAGAAATGCAAACAAGGCCACTAGGCCTCTGCCACATAGTGGAGATTGTAGAAATAGGAAGTCACTGGCTTCTAAGCATTGGAAAGTGACTCCAAATCTGGAGGAAGGTTATAATGCCAGTAAGATTTCGTGAATTGCTTTAATTTAAAAGTGATTCAGATATGTTCAAGCAGTCTGGATGCTGTATTTAATTTGATGTTATAACAATGTCTTCAGATAAAAAAAGACGCAGTTTCCTGAACAGATATAAACGCCAAATATCTCAGAGGGATTACCCTTTCAAGAAAAGAAGGCTTTTTTACTGTAGCTCAGTGCCTAATTCTGACTTACTGGTTAGCAGCGATGGAATATGTAGCTTGCCTGAGAATGACGCCAAAGGAGCTGCCCTGCTCTCTGGACCTGCATTGCCTGAAGGTTCATCTACACTCTTGCATGCACACTACTCACGAGCGTGCACACACACATTATGCATCTTTTATAATTTTTCTTGGAGTTAATTGACACAAATTCAATTATTATTATGCTGAATGTAGTGAGTGCAACTCCCACTTGTGCAGCAGGTGAATGTTCACCCTTCCAGTCCAGGAATTCCCATGGTATGTGAACCTTTTATAGAGTAACTCATTTTTACTCTTATGATTAGACCCGTCTGACATTAAAAGAGATTCTCATATGGTGATATTTTCTTTAACTCAGTGAAGCTTAAGATCAAGTCTTTTAGGGTTCCTGAGCTTTTTATTGAGATTCCAGAAACGGCAACTGTTGGGTCTCTTAAGGTATATGAACAACAAATCTTGACTTTCTGATAATGCTCTTGTAGTCATCATCATTATTGTGGTATGAAATATTTTTTTGGTTCTCTTGCCTTCAATCTTGAAATTGCATTTTCCTTCCATTTTTCAAACTTTTAAATTCTCAGTGGTTATTATCCGGTGTCATGTTTTGATCTCCACTTTTGGTACATCAATTTGATTTGTATTCAACTAGTTTCAGCTAACAGCATATAATTTCTTGCTTTTAAATTGTATGCAGAGGACTGTTATGAAAGCCGTGTCTGCAATAATCGGTGATGGACTACGTGTTGGCATGCTTCTGCAGGGCAAAAAGATTAGAGATGATAACAGAACTTTATTGCAGACCGGAATTTCTCATGATAACAAATCAGATGCTCTGGGTTTTACGCTGGAGCCCAACCCTACTCAAGCTTCCCCAACACCGTGTCCGGAAGATCCTTTCCAACTTCCTCGTGATTCTCCACAACCACTAACAAGGTATTCTTGGTGTGCTATAATATCTGTTTGGTGACAGTTTGTTTACTCGGTCTCACGATCTTTTACATATGCTCCACCAGGGGCACTCCTATTGCCAATGTGGATCAAGATGCTGTTGAGCAGGGAATTTTGGATGCTCTTCCAGATCCCGTGGGAAGTGACTTCAGGAATTTCCCTGAAAGCGATAATGGTTCAGCTCCTTCTACTCCTGTTATGTCATTAGAGAAAACCCCTACAGGTTCACTAGAACTGGCCGCTGTTCCTGAACTTGAAGAGGCGTTGGCTATTTTACCCATGCGCAAATCTAAGCAATCTGAGTCAGTACAACGTCGAATGCGTCGGCCTTTTACTGTGTCTGAAGTGGAAGCATTGGTTCAGGCCGTTGAGAAGCTTGGAACAGGAAGGTACATCCATTAGAAACCTAAATATGGAATTATAGGAAACGTGGTGGTTTCTTGCTCAGCAAGCTATACAACGGAGATGTAGCTATAAAATGCATAAATTGTTAAAAGATGCACGAAAAGGCTGAATGTATGTTATTCTATATGCTGCAGGATCAGTTTTTGTTTCTTTCATTTTGTTCAGTCTTTTTTCTTTTGCACTCTGGTGGTGGTCTTCTGCAGATGGCGTGATGTTAAGCTGAGAGCTTTTGATAATGCGGAACATAGAACTTATGTGGATTTGAAGGTTAGCAGCTTTCCATTGCTTTCTATACTCGTGTTATCATATCCATTTTTTGTCTCAGCTTAGTGTCATCGTTCCACTTTTGCTTAATTTGGTTTAATTTCCTTTTTGTTACTACTTTTAACTGCTAAAAGACTAACTTCTAAATATGGGCTGAAGCATGGATGAATATTTTAATGTCATAAACGATTTTTCATATTAACGATCATGTTATCCACTGAACAATGTCTCTACTCCCTGGGACCTCGGACCTCCTCGCTTAATACATAATGAACCTGACTATTCTAGTAGCTCTCCGTGCTCGTGTTGGATACTAAGAGCAATTCAATATTTTCTTAACCCTATGCTATGCGTTTATTGACATCTTGGTTTTGTGATGCTGGGAATTTCAAGGACAAGTGGAAGACACTGGTGCACACTGCAAGAATATCCCCTCAACAAAGGAGGGGTGAGCCTGTACCTCAGGAGCTTCTCGACAGGGTGTTAACTGCCCATGCTTACTGGTCCGAGCAGCAAACCAAGTAGCAGCTCAAATCACAACGTGAGAGTTGCCTTGTCTGAAAGATTTCAGCGTTCAAATCTGGCTGTATAACAGGAGAAGAATTAATAGAATATTTTTCTTGTGATTATGCAGGCTGTGTAAAAAGGAAGTAAATTAGAGTTCATGTAATATTTGTAGCTCTCCTGGAGATCTGTTTCCTGTGTGGAGTGATGGTCATTGTAAATGGGGTGGCAGGCAGAATAAGGAATCATTTTAGCACTTTTTTAATACTAAAATACTGGCATTTTGTTAATGGTACTTATTTACAAGATATCGTTGTTTCTGTGTTTATATTATGCAATTTCTAAAGGAAAGAATTTTTGATTGTTACTAGAATTAGAAGATAGAGAGATCAAATCATCGAATTTCAATTATTTGTGGGAAGATATCAATCGGTTGAAATTCATTTTGAATATGGTACAACCCACCATTTTTATGGAAATGTTTCCCTAACGATTTCCCTTGGAATTAGAGGTAGGCAAGTAAAGTAAGTACTCACTCCATTCTCGAAGAAGGATTAAGCCATTTGTACACTTCTCTTGATAGATTGATGTCATGGAAGTGTTATAATGGTTAGATTAAATGTGTGAAATTGAAATGACGTGAGATTGTATCAAATGTAACTTCAGTAAGTCAGGGTGTGAATTAGGATATACACGTAGCAAGATTGTTCGAAGAAAAAAGCCCAAGTCGTCAGTGGAGGGGTCGAGGACTTTTGCGTATATGCACATGACTTATTAAGCAAACATGTCCACTCTTCTTAAATCAGAGATAGGTTTTCGCTGAAAGTTTCATACAAATTAATTACTACACAATACAAGACTGGTTTTTTTTTTTTTGGGAGGGTGGGGGATTCATCTATAGAAGCAATTGTACAGACCATATCAATAGCCAATGCACCTTCAAATATTTGATTCATTGCCGTTGCTAGGTACATCAAACTTCCGCTCAGATCTGTTCCTGCTAAACATTCTCTTCAGTGAGCCCCCGATGGACGACGATGGTGATGAATCATTTATCTGTACATTTTCGATTTCTGAATTCGGATCCGCCACTATGATTTCCAATACAGAATCCACATTGCTGATCCGCAATTCATTTTCTGATAACCCCTGATTCGGAATCTCTTCGTTTTGTGATGAACTTGAATCTGCAGAATTTGTATTGTCAGATACTACAGGAGCTCTACAAATGGGACATGTTGGATGCGAATGGAGCCACATATCAATGCATTCAACATGGAATGCATGATCACATTTTGGTAGTCTCCTGCCCACTTCTTCATTTTCAAATAAACTCAAACAAATCACGCATTCCATTCCACGTTTGTGTTCCTCTCCTTTGAACACGAACAGTGGTATCGAAGAAATGGTTGAAGATTCAAGACCCTTGGATGGAGAAATAGCGTAATTCGTATCAACTGTTAATGTGTGAAAATGATGAAACCGAGCCCCGAATACTTGCGGAACCGACCCTGACGTCCCACCCCTTTGACGGGCTAGAGCTAAGAACCATTTTGCGTATATATGCAACAACAAAACAAATATAACTACAAGCAGTAAAGAAACAATCGCAGCTAGCATGATGTTGGTATCGTAGGAGAGTATGCTATGGATTACACCGTTCTCTGGAGATGATCCACTCAACATGTTGGACGCATTGCCTAAATGGGCCGTGGCAGTATACAAGTAAACAAAACAGTGGTACCAGGTAAAATTCTAAACTTCAGAAACTTGAACAAGATTTGGAGTAGAAGTAGAATCTATTCTCGTTTGATTATGGGACTGCGTTTACGTGAATATAAATTCATTGGTTGCTTGTGAATTACGTGTTTTTGTTACCTGTGATTGATGAAAGACACGTGAGTGTGTGTGTGGTCGATGAGAAGGTCAACAGGAAATAATCCTTTTACCGGTCCAAGGAGCATAAAGTCATAGAATCGTTGCATGGAAATGAGGGAAGGGGGCTGAAATAAAGGTCTCGTGAAGGCGACGGCAGAAATAGGTTATTGAGCTATATTATTATTGTATTGGATGGAGTGATTTGAGGTAATCATGTGCTTACTCTTATAATATTAAGAAATGCATCACATTTTATTCAAGGGTACATTTATGAGACGATAAGGAAACAACTCTATAATAGTACAAAGTCTAATTATCAGTGTTATAAAAAGTGTGTATGTGTGTTTAGGTAAAACTACATGTTTCAGTGCGAATTTTGACCTTGCCATCTAGTTATATGTAACTTTTTTTTTTTTTTTTTGTGATAACCGTAGATATTCGGATCAGCTTGCGCGCACCTCGACTACGTCAAATCGTATCATTTTTACAATCAGGTAGCACTGGAGTTGGATGTAGGGATCGTTCCCTCACCTTGGGCCGTGCCACGACTTGAAGAATTCGAAATCCAAGGAATCTAATAGTGTCAAAGATACTTAGTTACTTTTAAGATTGAGATTATATACGAAACGTATACGAGTTGAATTATTAAGTGTACAAGTTTTACTAACTAGAATGTCAACCAAAATTATGTACATTTTGTTGTTAATTTTTGTCCTTCCTTTATATATACAATGTATTTATTCAAATAATAATCTCAATTTTAATCTGTCAATTGTTTTCATTTTCAATTGCTAACATAAGCTTGACTCAGATAGTGCCAACATTTGTGCCAAGTTGAGGTTTGTCGACGCTCACAACCTAAAACTGATTGACATGATTTGATTTACACCTTTATGTCTATCTTCTTGTTAACAAGTATATTTGGGACATTAGATTGAGGAGAAGTGATCATTATATATAACGTCCTTTTTTAAGGTGAAGTTAAACTCCTGTTTGATGGTCATTATTGAGAAAAAAAGTAGTGTAAGTTTTTGATTTACGGGCAAAATATTTTATTATGTGAATATGTGGTTGAAAATGAGTATAAGAATTAAAGAGTTTTATTTTAAGGGAAAACAAACTGAACCTAAATAGACCCTTCTTGGCTACCTGTGGTGTGAACAGTTTCTCTATTCGCCAAGGTCATTTTGGAGTTTTTAGCTTCGGGTTTCCATGTGAGTTTTGAGTAACTGGGTTGATGCCCTTTGACTAGCCTATAGGCTATACCTTCCCTTGAGAACTGGGACTACATGTCCAAACCACCTATCAAATGCAATCCTTCAAACGCTACTGATTTTGAATTAGGTTTAGCAGTTGCTGACGAATGTTAAATGATTTTAATTTTTGGTTAGTTAAACCAAAATGGAAACTGTGGTTCAAAATTGTTGAATTTCATCCGAGTCATCATTTGTTAGGATTCTTTGACGTAAGTTCTTTAACTTGGACAAAACATATTTACACCCTGTTTGGTGCACATTTTGAGTCGAAGAATGCATTTTTTTGTTTGATGTGATGGGGAATATGTGGTTGAAAAAGAAGGAAAAATTATTGATGTGATAGAAAATATTATTTTATTGAAAAAAGTGTGGTTGAAAATGAGTAGAAAAATGAGAATGAAAAAAATAACGTGGCTCAAACATGGGCTTTAGTACATGCCACTATTCTTGGATTAAAATGGAATAATTTTTTAGATATTATTGATTTCCCGTGGTGGTTGGTAAAATTGTGAAACAAGGTTGGCTAGATTTATTGTTGAGAAAGGGATAGTGATCACATGGTGGAACTTTTAACAACCATGCTACATGTACCGAAATGGATGACAATGGAGGATGATCGAACACTCACAATAGGGGAATCTACTTTTTTTTTTTGGAATTTTTTAATCATGCGGGGGCCTGCACGCATGTGAGAAGTTGTCAACCTCCATTGTCATCTATTTATGTACAAATGGAATTGTTTTAACGGTTAAGTTGACGAAAACAGTCTACTGAAAATTTATTCTTTATAAGTCAAGAGACTTGTGTATTACAAATTGAAAGTTGATGACCTATTTAATCTATTTTAAATAGATTATGGACCGTACATGTAATTTTTTTGTTTTGGCTGCAAACGGTCCTAAAATCAATTTTGGATTCCGCAACCCTCGTCGAGCTCGCCGTCTCTTCTTTCGTATGCCTGCGCGCACTCACTTTCTTCTTAACTCACACACAAAGACGTAAAACGAACAAAAAGAGAGAAGGTATTTGTTAGTACTGAAATTAGCTTTCAGAATTAACAATGACCAAGAGAGAGCTATCCAGCACTTTAAAGAACTTGAAGGTATTTAAATATCAGTATGTTTAATTCTTTTTCTTGTTTAAAATGTGAAATATTATTCGATTGAACTGGGTTTTCATTTAATTAATCTGGGTATTTTTTTTATTTGCTTTATTCTTTCGTGACGCTTCAATATTGTTACTTTTGATTTCAACTTCTTTTCCTTTTTCCTTTATATTTTTTACAGTTTATGCAAAGGACAGCGCAGAAAGAGGAGATAGGTAAGAAGGAAGAAGAGGTCACACCTGCTGCAGATTTCTCTTCATCTGGTATCCCTAAAAAATGGTATTTCATTTTTATATTTCATTTTTCCCCTTTTTTACATATTGAAAGTTAAGCAATTTTTATGTTTCTTCAATGTGGTCTACTTGCAATTTAAAGAAAACTCTCATTCATATGCAATTTGATCATGTTTAACTATGTTTTGTAACCTTGTGTTACCTGGGTGCATCTAGACACGTGTAGTTAGTATTTCATATATTTGATCGATACTTTACTTGAAAACATTGACTAATGGTTGCTTGAAACTCTTTCTTTCTATGAGTACAAAAGAGATTAATTAGACAAAGAAAGCCTCCACGATGCAAACCTCGAAATCATGTTTCTGCCATTATCCTGAATTGAACAGGAAATTCTAATCCTATTGTTTATATTATAGTTTAATACAGTCGGTCTCATTGAATTGAGGAGAAGTGACGTGCTTTATTGAAATTTGATCATAATGGATCTACACGCTTGTTTCAGTTTGGCGTCAAATTGTAACAGCTAGGGGCGTCCGCGGTTACAAATCTAGATTTGACTTTTACAAATTTGATCTGTGGCTGTTGTGATCTGACATGATAGATGACGGGGATGCCTTGTCATATTTTTGCTTCCGTTTTGAAACTTGAGAATGTGATTTATAGAAGATAACATTTTTGTTTAAACGGATAGTAGCCTATGATTGTTCCTAGGAACGGAGGAGTGGAACATTTACGTTAGGTAAGTATATGAGTTTTTTCTAAGCCATAAAGTATATAAGTTTTGAGGTACCTTGTTTTGTTACAAGAGACGAGGGGAGGGGAGGGGAAAGGAAAGGATAAAGAGAATTAATCGAAGATTTCTTATGTTATACCTTGTTCAATACAAAAAAGAGGAGATGGAAGGGAAAGGAGGAGAGAGATTTAGTGGAAGACGAGGAATATTATTTTTGTTTGTGTTTAGTAGTTACCATTGTTTCCTCTTTATTAAAAATTATGGTTTAGGCTATATTTAATCTTTTTAGTCCTTTGCCTAGTCTTAAGCCTCCACTTCGTGAGGAATGAGCAAAGTTTCACCTGCACTTCCACTTTCTATCTGCCTAGCCTTCATTACCGTACTCAGAAATCAGCTTTCAGTAGATATATATAAGTAGTCTCCTCTGGGATCACATGTCTTTGTCTAATTATTTTTGTTTTTATATGTCCTGAATCAATCGCTATATTGAAATATAAAGATTACTATTCTCATTTTATAACCACTATCTTTTCTTTATAATACCATAGTTCTCTATTTTATTTTATTTTTTCCACTTTATGTTCAAATGCAGTGTTGTTATTGTGGAAGGGGATCCCCATCCTGTGGCAACAAGAGGTCGAATGTCATTTCTATGTTTTAACCCTTCTATTGATGTGAGTATAAGAGGTAGCATAATATTTAATTACTCTTATAATTTGATTTTTGGCCATCTTACACCATAAGTTTGTTTTGGTAGAAACTGAATGAAGGTCATCAACCAGAAGCCTCTACTACGAATTCTGGCCAACAAAGTGAAACAATATCTACCAGGTTTCATTCCCCTACTTTTTGATCATTATTGATGCGATATTTAGATATTGGATATAAGAGCTTATCATGTCTTAAACTTTGTTTTTTGGTGGACAAATTTTGCCAAAATTTGCTTTTTTACTGTCACTTGAGATTTAAGATGGATGACATGAACTCGTGACAATTTCTGTTTCACGAGATATTTACTTGATGCTTTTCTAAATTGATGCTTATTATTATTCCTTAGGGTTGAGCCCCATTTTTTGAAAATATAGATTTTGTAATAGTTATTTTGAAGAATGTGTTGTTAAAAAGTAAGAAAAATTTTTGGGTTTACTTGTAATATTATATTATTGGAAATGAGTTTGGGAAAAAATGAGTTTTTGGGCTCAAACAGGGGCTTAATTTAGCAAGCTTTCAAGTAAGCTCATTTTCTACGGGGTTACGCTGTTAGTCCCTAGTTCCACCGTATGTAACCAATTGATGAAGATTCCATTGGAGAATTGTCAAAAACACGCCCTTAGTCTACGCGTAGATGTAGAAGTATGTTATGATTTATTTTCTTGTAATAGTAGTTATTATTTATAATCAAACAATTTTTGGATTTCAAAATATAGACAATTATTGGTGATATTAAGTGAAATTGATTTACTCTAGATTTCTCTCCCAATTCTTGTGCTCTTTTTGTTTTTTTCTCTCTTCCTTCTATTTGTTTTTCTCTTTATCTTTCCTGTTTTGCGTCAATAGTACAAAATTTAATTTGCTATTGACTTATTTGCAAAGGATAATACTTAGATCTGACCTGTGCCACCTTCTATTGCTTAGCATGCCAATTTTTAGTTATTTGCTTCAACCTGCTTTCCTTTTATCTTATTTTTTCACATTGTAATGGTTATAGGAAAATGAACACTAATCGAACTTCATATCCTTCCCATAAACTTCTGCAATTGATAATAGAGCTGTTTTTTTATTATCACTCAAAATTGATAATCAGGAGGTCGCAACTTTGGGAGAACATTAAATTAACCATGAGATAATTGAGTTTTCTTTTCGATTCTTACTGTACTTGGACTTGAGTTGAAATTAAAGCCCATTGCTTCTATTCAAACTGCATGGGACCCTGTTGAGTTTGTTTTGTATTGTCTAGATCCACTCGAAAGCCCTTTTGGCTTGTATTATCCATGAAAAGAAATTAGAATGCATCTTTGCTTGATTATACATTGAGCATGACTTGTGCAAGAAGTATGGCCCAAGAATTTATGGTTTCCTTGACCTATCATTAACACCACCTCTTTTGTTTACAGAGAAAATGGGAATGTACAAGGCGGGTTAGACATTTCTGAACCAGATAGTTTGAGATATGATGAAAATGGAGATCTTAAAAGGAAGCAAGGCAATGTTGTCTCTTTCACAACAACTTATCCAAATAAGTCGCAGAAAAATTTTCGAGCCAATCAAGAATCATCTCCAAATGGCAATCATAATTCTCACAAGAAGACCAAGCATGAAAAGCTGGACTGGAGTGTTCTTCGACCTCCTAAGTATCAAAACAAAAAGAAAGGAGCGCTATAGGCGATTCTTTACATCATTTATTTGTCTCTAAATGCTTCTATTTTCTAAACTAATGGCATTCCTTCGTATACCTTATGTGCACTAATGTTGTATTAGTATTTGTCACTTTGTATCAACTTGCTTAATTGTTTTACTGATTCACACTCGGAATTTTTGTGATGCCATCTTGATAGGATATATTTACGTGCACGCGTGTTACTTATTGGTATAATTGCATTTCAGCATTTGTATACATAACAGTATTTAGCCTGGGCAATCTATTTAATTGAACGTACTGAGCCTGTTCCCCTATTGCTTGATCAAAGTTAACTCTGTTATATTAGAAACTCGACCCATGTTTATCTTTTCCAATGTTCTTAGCTCTTTGATTTTTCCCGTCAGGCGCATTTTCTCATTCTTGGTTGATTTTTCGATCATGTAGAAATCGATCACAAGAGAACACTTGGATTCAATCATAGATTTGCAGCATCATAATCATTAAGCAACTCTACTGGCCAACTGTTTATTGCTCCTATACTTTCTGCACAATCATCATCTTCATCGTGTGGTTTTTCCTTTTTATCAAATTAAGTGAGAATGATGTTCTCTGTGCTCTTTTTCGGCCCTCTGCTTCCCAATAATTTTCTTTGATTTCAAATCTCAACTAAAAAAGCGTAATTTGGAAGAATAGATTAAGCCATGGCTCTTCCTTCTACTTGACCTCAGGTCCAATTGGCTTTTCTTATAAAAATGCATTCATCGAAGACTGCCAAATGCTGTTTGAGGGGCCTAATGATTGCATATTTGACTGTAAAATGGACGAGTATCTTGTGGCTGAACTTGGCAGCAGATATTTGAATCTTTTACCTAAAAAGAAAAAGACAAGAATTTGACAGAGTTTTGGTTAAGTTCAGTTGTATGCTTACATGGAATATAGTTGGTTTAGTTTTGGTTGGCATTTATGTCCTTCTTTGCCTTCAATTATTATTCGCCTTCTCTGACTCAAACATTTGACCTTATTTTGACTTTTATTGATGCTATACACCAGCTTTTTTGAGTCCCTACTTCGCCACGTGGTTCAATTTAATTTTTTTTTATTTTTTATTTTTATGCAAATCATAAAAATAAGATTAAACCAAGGGGAAATTACCATAGCTCAACTAGAAAACATTTGAAACAACATAGGATAATCATCAGTGGCCAATTCTTAGCACCTTTAGAAATTGTCTTTTTATTCATTCTCATGACTCATGAGGCCTCCAACAAGAAAGAGCATAAAGAACTCTACCTTTCCATCCTTGCAGCATCCACTGGCTATCTTCATCCACCAGAAAATCCTTGTGGTAACCTCTCAATACTTTAGCCTTGATTTCTTTCATGATATCCTGGTTCAATGGCAGCTGCCGGAATCCGGCTTTCTGATTCCGAGCTTGCCATTGCTTGTAAGTTTCTGGTCTGTCAACCCTTTCTAAACCTTCACATGCTATTACATTCATAACATCTCGTCCAAACACCTCTCTTTCATATAGCAACCTTTCTTGATCTTCCTGGGGAATTGTTGCCTCAAGCATATCGAAAAAAGAAGAGTAGTTGTATAGTGCTGCTTTGAATCGTGTGAAAAAGAATGGGGCACTGTAAGTTCCGTTTACGATTCCATGGACGAAAAGATCAGGATTTATCTTCTTGATCAAGTTCAAAACCGTGTCCCGTGGACTGTTTACACATACGGATTCATCAGGCACATGTCTTAGCCTGTACAGACAATTAACCACCAGCATTTCATTTCTGTCAATCTTGAGATCCTCTAGGCTAATCGTATCCCATTTCTTTACTATGGCATTGTACTCAAAAGGAACATTAAATCTCTCACAGTATTTCTGTAGACGACGTCCTGTCTGCTCAACTCGTTCTGCTGGCCTGAAACCCGACTGAGGAAAATCTATTCCTGTAATGCGAAGTACTGGAGCTCCCCCTGGTTTCAAGGAAATGCCCTGGATTATGCAAGGCCATTGAAAACCATACAGAATACCAAAATCAATTATGTGAATTCTTGTTGCTTCGTTTATTTCTCGTGCGATTGACTTGTTAGCAAAAATATTGGACATCCTTTTGAATGGGCATGCTGCAACATATGTCTGATATGCTTTCAGTAGATCTGCAGCCGGGGTTTTCCTAGTCGAAAAAGCCATGTACAGTGATGGTCCGGTGCCTGCAAGTCGTGCCTGGAGGGCATCAGCAAAGTAATGTGCCAATCTTTCGGTTGCATCGCCACAAGGAGAAGAGTATTGCCTAATTTGCCTTAGAAGTTCGTGGCCCGTCATGGTATTACAGTTTGCCACTGCTTGAGCACTTCGATTTAGTAGACTCCTCAAATCAATCACTTCCTTTATGTTGCTTTGTTTTTTACTACCCCGTGGCCTTCCTCGTTTAGCCTCTCTCGTTTTTCTGTAACTCGACGTGTTTTCTGACGATTCATTATCGTCAGAATGCTGACCGTAGAAACCAGGGTTCATGTTAGGACAAAGTAATGCCTCATCATACTTCTCCAAGTGCTCGGACTCTTCGACATAACTTGCTAACATCTTACTATTACGTCCTTGTACACAATCCTCATTCTCTCGAGAATGATTTTTCATCCTCTTGGAGTCCTTACTTCGTAAATCTTCCCGACGACTACTTCCTCCATCAGTAAAGGCCAATACTTGCAGGTTATGATTGACAAAATTATTTTGGAGTAAGTTGGTTACATCCTTGGCAATTCCCCTGGACTGGTAAATTTCTTGGCTTTCACTGATAGCAGTAGATTTAAGAACCGGACTCGAAGGTGTGTCAAGAAGGGCGTTAAAATCATAGGTAAATCTTGAAGGAACACCTATTTGTAAACCTGGTTGACAGATTTGGGGGTCGATGAGGGACCATTTAGTAAGGACAGAATCAGAAGTTTGTTCTGGAGTCCTACTGTAGCCATCATGAGGGGACGAGTCTTTCTCGCTGAGAGCATCATAGAAGTATTTCTCAGAGGCCTGGAGAGCTGAGCAGTCCTGAAACATGCAAGGCTTATGCTCCAAGTCGTCTTCTTCCATAAGCATCTGCTTAATGTAGTCATAAACGCCATCGAAATAGTCACATGCAACCGTCATATCTTCATCACATGGAATAACATCAACAGGATTTGACGGTGATCCCATCAGAAGTTGGTGTACATCATTGAAACTATGATCAAATCTGTACTTACTCACAAGATTTGTGCTCGAAGAATCCATTGCTAGATAGTACAAAGAGTTTGATGATATAAAACAAGAATACCAATGAACTGCGGAACCAAGAGAAGATCAAGAAAAGAGTATGAGACAGAAACGGAAGAAATCTGAAAACTCTGTTCAAGAGAAAGCTGAAGAAAGGTGTGTTTTATACCCATTACCCACCATTATTTTATTGGATCTGAAACTGAATGATTATCATTTAGTGTTCCTTGGAAACAGACTTACTGAACCTCTCCGTCTTCGGTTCTGGGTGCACGTGGAAACACGTACTTCACCTGCATATCAGTATATTATACATGAGGTGTCCGTCTTCAAGAGGACCCGAATGAATAACCACAAATGGATAAGACCCAGTCTTAGCCTCCGTTTGGATACAAATTTACAACGATTTATAAATTCAGTCTAAATCATAATTAGTTTCAACCTCACATTCATAAATACTACCCACACATGTCGTGGAACCCACTACTATTCGTCTTTATAAACCATTTATAAATTTTGCAGAAGGAATGTTAATGACCGTTTATCCTAAGAAAGATGTCAAATTGGTATTGGATCCGCTGTTATAACTGATTAAGCGTAAGAAGAGAATGAGGTCTAGCTGCTCTGAATATGTTTTTACTTATTTACTTATAAGTGAACATTTTAAGCTTAGCCAAAGATGCTGATACTTTGGAATCTGATATGAAAACTAAAGAACATAAGACATTTTAAACAAAGATGCTGTATCTACTTCAATTATAGAATGTGTTGAAAGTTGTTTCCATCACCAGGAATATTAGTTAAATACTCAAGTTAGATAAATATACGTGTTTCCTCTTTAACAATTTAAGTTTTCGAGAGAGTTTGATGTATCCGACCTGTGTTGAGGAATCTGCGGGAAAAATCCTTGAAACTTGAGGAGGTAGCAAGATTGCAGCATTCGCTTTGCTATGCTCAACAAGCTTCCTTTTAGCCTAAGAAAGATGTGAAAATTATTGCAGCCAAGTGAGTTGAAACGGACAAGTTACAAATTACTATGCGTGGAGGTCGAATTTTTTTGGGTTCCTGTCCAAATATTCGAGGACGACTCCTATGTAAACGGGGAAGCCAAGATGAGTAGTGGGGACATGACAGGGGCAAATTCAGAATATTAAGTCAGCTAGGGCGGTCGCTGATAGCCGCAATAATAAGATTGTTTATTAATATTTAATTAAATAATGTTAAAAAATTTCAAAAAATATATAAATGCACTAAAACCTGAAAAAGTCGTATATATTAGAAAATATAATCCAATACAATATAAAATAATATATGGTCGCAAATAAGATTGTTTATTAATATTTAATTAAATAATGTTAAAAAATTTAATCAATATAGAAATGCACTGAAACGTGAAAAAGTCATATACATTTGACAATATAATCCAATACAATATAAAATAATAAGAAAAAAAAAATATTTTTCAATCATACATGTACGATTGAGTTTTAAATTTTTTACGAATTCAAATGAAACAGTTTATACATAAAACATGATTAAATGGTAAAGACAAGCTCCGAGTTTAGACGAAAGTAATGCAAAATTTTGAAAATAATGATTTTTAAAACTAAAACTATTTTTCATTTCAAAGAAAAAGTATTTTTCGAACTTTTAAAAGAATGAAAAACAACACTTAGATTGTCCAAATTTGAATTTTATAAAATAAATTAATAAAACCTAATAATAAAAATATATATATATCATAGAGTAATAATTTGAGTCGATAA